>PVIA01017777.1:0-14666 GCA_004024845.1 Tonatia bakeri
AAATGAAAGCTTTGCTGGATAGAGCAATCTGGGATGTAGGTCCTTGCCTTTCAGGACTTGGAATACTTCTTTCCAGCCCCTTCTTGCCTGTAAGGTCTCTTTTGAGAAATCAGCTGACAGTCTGATGGGAACTCCTTTGTAGGTTACTGTCTCCTTGTCTCTTGCTGCTTCTAGGATTCTCTCCTTCATTTTTACCTTGCCTGATGTAATTATAATGTGCCTTGGCATGTTCCTCCTTGGGTCCAACCTCTTTGGGACTCTCTGAGCTCCCTGGACTTCCTGGAAGTCTATTTCCCTTGCCAGATTGGGGAAGTTTTCCTTTAATATCTGTTTAAATAAGTTCTCAATTTGTTGCTCTTCCTCTTCCCCTTCTGGTACCCCTATAATTCAGATGTTGGAACATTTAAAGATGTCCTGGAGGTCCCTAAACCTCTCCTCATTTTTTTGAATTTTTGTTTCTTCATGCTTTTCTGTTTGGTTGTTCCTTTTTTCCTTCTGGTCCACTCCATTGATTTGCATCCCAGTTTTCTTCCCCTCACTATTGGTTCCCTGTGCATTTTCCTTCATTTCTCTTATTGTAGCCTGCATTTGTTCATCTAATTTATGACCAAAGTCAACCAATTCTGTGAGCATCTTGATCACCAGTGCTTTGAACTGTGCATCTGATAGGTTAGCTATCTCTCAGTCACTTAAAAAAATTGGCTCTGGGGCTTTTAATTCTGTTTGAGCCATCTTTTTTATTTTTTATTTTCCTTTGATCTGGTTGTAGCTGTTACGTATGGGCGGTGGAGCCTCAGGTGTTCACCAGGGTGGGGCACCCCAGTCGCTGGGTTGTGACGTTGTATGTGGGGGCGGGGTCTGAGAGGGAACAATGGCACCTGCTCCACTCTCTCCAGGGCTTCAGTCCCCCTTGCCATCTCCCACAAGCAAACTAGGTCTTTCTGGTGCTGGCTCCTGGGCAGGTGGGCTTGTGTACTTTCTCTGACTCTGTGGGTTTCCTCGAGAAGTATCCTGTGAGGCTGAGAGAATCTCCCAGCCTCAACCCTCACAGGTGTTTTCAGTTGGTGTGTTTAGGCTTTGTTTCCCGGTGCTGGGTCCCTGGGATGCGAGGTCTGTGTTGTTGCCTGTTTTAGCTTAGTTTGCACACAAATGTGTGGCTGTGAACAGCCAGCAGCCTTGCGCCCCTCACTGGGTCTGCTCATTGCCTACCATGCCCAGGATCTGCCACCAGTCCAACACCAGTCCGTCAGTGGCTTTCTGCGCCCTGCGCGTCAGTGTCTGCCAGCCAGCACTTTGTCTTGCTGGGACCCCTTGACCCCTCTCCGTAGGCTTTCGACTCCGCTTCTCCTACCCAGTCTGGATGTATGGTAGTCTGACTTCCATTCAGTTCATTTCTCTCTGTTCTGGTTGTTTTTTGTTTCTCAATTTTTGTTGTCCTTAGTTTTGGTTGCCCAGGGAGGCACAGTGCGACTACCTATGCCTCCATCTTGGCCGGAAATCAATAAATAAAATCTTAAAAAAAAAAAAGACAAACCAAAAAACCCTTAAAAGCTATATTGACCAATTGCAATGATTAAAAAAAACCTATAAAAACTTTTATGAGTAAATGGAAGAAATTTCAACATCGACTTGATATATGATAATGTTAGGAATTTGTTAATGTGATGTCTTTAATGTTTCAAAAGAATCAGGGTAGGGAAGTGAGTGGGAGCATAAATAATGGAAGAATGGACATGAATGGATAACTGTAGAATCTGGGCACTGAGGAAAGTCAGTATACTGTTCCATATGCTTTTGTGTATGTTTAAATTTTCCACAATAAAAGTTTTTAAGTTCCTCCTTATAATTACTAACTTGGGGATCTAAAACATAAATGAGAAAAGAAAACTGCAAAAACTGTTATGGAAAGATGATGCTAATTACTGTCACAATCTGGTAGGTGACATAGGCAAGTAAACTGCAATCAGACAACACAGTTGACTTCTATAATAGAAGAATCACAGAGTAGTATGTGTGTAGGCAAGGGTTGCTCAACCCCATCTGGTGTAGCAGGGAAGAACATCTTTGGGGGACAGTGCTCTGCCCACAGTTGAAATGAAATACAGCTCTGTTTGGCTCCCATGGTGATACCCAAGTGAACCTCCTCCTCCTACTACTGGTCTCTGTTTTAATCTTCTGTTTAAGTCCTTGAAGACACCTGTTCACTTGAAAATACAGTATTAGTCTTGTACTTCCTTACCTTAATGGAATCCTGACTCTCCCTGGAGATACTGCCTTTCCTGTTCCCTGCCATCCCCCCTGCCCCAAGTAGTGGCTGTTTGTCTTCCCACGCTGGTCCTCGTGGCTGAGGGCAGGGAGGACATTGACTTTCTCCTTCTTCCAGATACCACTGCACCTCTTGCCTCCTCAGACACTCTGTTCCTTTCTCCTCGTTTGTCCTCAACCTCTCATGTGCAAACTGTATGCAAGTTTCTGCCTCCTAAAAACAGAAAGAGAGAGAGTGAGCCCTGACTTTGTTAAAGTACCATCCTCCTCCAGTAAAGCACATCTCTCTTTTCCTTCACAGCCAATAGTCTTCACAGAATAGTCTATGCATATTTGTCTTCTTACCTCCCAGGCATCCATCAGGCTTTTAGCCTCACTTGTAGTTCTTCTTGAGTCAGTTTTGGTAGTTTCTGCGTTTCTTAGAATTTGTTCATCTCATCTAAGTTATCTAATTTGTTGACATACAGTAGTTCATAGGATTCCCTTATACAGCTTTCATTTCTGGAAGGTCGGTAGGAATGTTTCCTCTTTCATTTCTGATTCTAGAAATTTAAATCTTCTCTCTCTCTCTGGTCAGTCTAGTCAATTCTATTGATCTTTAAAAAAAAACAACTTCAAGTTCATTAATTTTCTCTATTATTTTTCTATTCTCAATTTCATTATTCTTGCTCCAATTCTTATTTTCTTTCTCTTAGTCACAATTGAAAACTGTCTTCATTGTGGCTTCATGCTTCCATTTTCTCTCTAAATATTTGTAACAAACAGTAAAACTTGGGTGGGCATGGCCTACAGCTACAAGTTACAAGTATAAAAATTTGACAGCCTATGTTTTTAAAAATGAATATCAGATTGTCTCTGGTTTCACTGTTCCCAAACTAAGTTTGAGAGTCACTCTCAGGTACTGATGATCCACTATGTGCTAAATAGGGGTGCTATTATTGGCACAGTCTCTTTTCATGAAAAATATAAGAGATGTTTCAGGGATATGAACCACCTGGCCAAAACAGAGCAACATCTATCAATTTTCAGATTGTAGTGTTCAGCTCTACACACCAGATTTCACTGACAGAAAGTCATCATGGAAGTAACATAGTGTGTTCTTCTTTCTACTTAACATGTATTCGTAAGCTTGAGAAATTTGTAATGAATGCACCCTTGGTTACTAGTACACTTAAAAAAAAACTTCATCTGAGGATACATTTACTGATTTTAAAGAGAGAGGAAGGGAGAGAGAGAAAAAAATATCAATGCGAAAGAGAAACATTGATCAATTGCTTCCTATACACATCTCAGCCAGGGATTGAACTTGTAATCTAGGTCTGTGCCCTGACCAGGGATTAAACCCAAAAACTTTTGGTGCATGGAATGATGATCCAACCAACTGAACCACCTGGCAAGGGCACTAGTATACTGTATTTTGCCATGTGTAATGCTCTCCCATGTAAATGTGCACCCATGTTTTTGGCCCAAACTTTTGGGAAAAACTTTCATTTTAATTTTTAATTCAATTTTTTATTTACTTCTATTTAGATAGAAAACCGATTATTGTATTCCAGGGCATTATTTTGCATATGGATATCATTATTGTGTTCTAGAGTTACACTTTGAACACATAAGTGAAAGAATTAAAAACATTTGTATAGGGAGTAGGAGGGGAAATAGAGACAACTGTACTAGAAAAATAATAAAAAACTATTAAAAAAGATAAGAAACAAAAATCAGTAAATAAAAACATTTGTATAGGTATAGAATTAGCACTACCCATGTATACTTTGCATCTTTATATTTCCCTCAAGTATTTTTTTGGAAAAAGTGTGCATTATACATGGCAAAATATGGTACTTCTTTTCTGACATTTTTACTCTAAAATAGCCAAGGGGAGAAATTATGGAATTTTCTAGCTCCTAGTCCACAGTTTCCATCTGTAAAATATATCAAATTTTGACCCCCCCCCCATTTCTTAGAGTATTGACACCGAGCTTTGCAGAAATTACTGAAAAAAAGGTGAATATGGTTCTTAGAATTCAACTTTTTTAGTCAGTATTTTGAAAAGTACGACTATAGCAAAATAAAGTAATGAAAGCTAGGGGACAAAAATTTCAATGAGGATCCTATCCATAATGGGCATAATGGTGACAGGGTGATGATAACTAACCATTAAGAAATGTTAAGTGAGTGCCATCTCTATGCTAAATACTGATATAAAAGATACAAAAAGAATAAAAACATGGTCCCTGCCTTTGGATGGCTTATAATCTAGTGAAGAAAATGTATACATGCATTGTGGTAGGCATAAATCTAAGACGGCTCCCAAGACACCAGTCTCTGGTGTACACACACCTTTTCCCAATTAGTAAATTAAACAATACTCTAGGTACTGCTGTAAAGAGATTTTGAAGGTCTAATTAAGATCCCAAATCAGCTGACCTTAAGATACAGAAATTTTAGCCAGATGGACCTGACCTTATCATACAAGCCCTTGTAGAAGTCAGAAAGAGGGAAAGTCAGACTTAAAGCACAAGTGAAATTTAACATGAAAAAGAGTCTTCATCAGGGATGGAGGGGGCCACATGACAAGGAATGTGGGCAGCCTGTAGGAGATGAGAGCAATTCCTAGCTTACAGTTGGGGAAAGAGGGACCTGAGTTTTACTACCACAAATAACTGAATTTGGCCAACAACTTGAGTGAGCTTGGCAGTGAATTTTTCACTAGACCCTCCAGTAAAGAATGCAGGTAGGCCAGCATGTTGATATAAGCCATAGAAAATCCTGAGCAGAGAACCCAATCAAACCAGCTGGACATCTGACTTATAGAACTGTATGAGGGTTGTTTTAAGAAGGTAAGTTTGTGATGATTGTTACACAGCAAGAGAGTATCACTAATGGCATGATAAGAAAATAATAGTAGTAATATAAGAAAGCTTTCACATCAGACACACTGCTGTATTGCATGTGGAGCTGCCTCTGTCTCTGTGACAGGAGATTATATGTGTGCAGATAATGTGGAAGATTCTGGAGGATACATCTGAGAGCCTGTGTTGTTGCATAGTTAAGACTAAAGGATTTGCAATTTAAGTGACCGGAGTTAAATCCTGCCTCTTAGAAGACATCAAATATTCCATAAATTACATAATATTTAGGGATATTCTGGAAAATAAATGAAATATTACATACTTATTAGAATGGCCAAAATCCTAAAGAGCAACAACGTGAAATACTGGTGAAGATGTGGAGCAATAGAAATAAGAGTTTCTTCTAAAAGTTCACTGCTGATGGAAATGCAAATTTGGTATAAACCACTTTGGAAGACAGTTTGGCAGTTTCTACTAAACTAAACATACTTTTACCTTACAATCTGGCAATTGCTCTCCTTGGTATCTACCCAAAGGAGCTGAAAATTTATGTTCCCATAAAAACATGGATGTTTATAGCAACTTTGTTTACAATTGTCGAAACTTGAAAGCAATGAAGATGTTCTTCACTAGGTGAATGAATAAATAAACTGTGGTACATCCAAACAATAGAATATTATTTTAGCACTAAAAAGAAATGAGCTATCAATTCATACAAAGATACAGAGGAGACTTAATTGTATATATGTTATTATACAGTTGTCCAAACCCATAGAATGTATAAACAAGAGGAAAACTTAGGGTAAACTAAGGACTTTGGGTGATGATGTGTCAGTCGATGTAGGTTCATCAGTTGTAACACATGTATCCTCTGGGAGGGATGTTGATAGTGGAGGAAGCTATGTATGTGTGGGGGCAGGAGGTACATGGGAAAACTCTGTAGCTTACTCTTAATTTTGTTGTAAACCTAAAACTGCTCTAAAAAATAGTCTCAAAAAGGTAAATAAAATAATACAGAAGCCTTAGATAGTGATCATAAAGTTAATATATATACTGGGACAAAAGTAGATTTACAGTTGTTCATATGGAAAGCAACACAATAATTGTGCCGTGGTCTGGTAGCTCAGTTGGTAAAGTGTTGTCCTGATAAGCCAAGGTTTCAGGTTCAATCCCTAGTCAGGGCACATACAAGAATCAACCAATGAATGCATAAATAAGTAAAACAACAAATCAGTGTTTCTCTCTCTCTCTCTCCTTCTTTTCCGCTCTCTCTAAAATCAATAAATACAAATGTAAAAAGAAAATAATTCAATAATTAATAAATAATAGTACAAGAATAATCTCTGTGTTTCATGTACTCACACTGTAAACCTACTTTTGCCCTACCCTGTATATGTGGAGCACTTATTAAGTTAAATGCTAAGTAATTACTGTTTATTATAATTCCCCCTGCTATTTCACAGAACACTCATCTTGAAAGATACTCTGTGATGTAACCTCCCATTCATTTCTCCTCTCCAGTACTGTATTCACAGTGCTTCTTAGCAAATTACAGTCTGAGATATCCTGAAGTACAGATACCTGTTTAACTTTGTTTAATTTAGTCATTTATTACGTTTACTTGACTGCAAGCCCTTCTGTCAGGAAACATATTATCATCCAGAAGAACAATTTCTGAGAGTTTATTTTAAGAAACACAGATATGGACAATTCACTCATTCATTCAACAAATATGAGCAGCCACTATATCAAGTCTGTCCATAAAAAGTCCAGACATCATTAGTATGACATCAGTTTGTACAACATCAATGTAACCTGGCAGCAAAGGAGAGTGGACTAGAATGCACATGTGTGAACAATGATGACTTCACTGTACTAGTCAGTGGGGGTGGTAGACACCATTGAGTGAGCATGTATATGTGTGGCCCTCACATGCAAATGACTGAGCAAGTAGAAAACAAATCTGCATCAGATATTGCATTAAGCTTGAACATTTCTCTTCATAAAATATTCAGATGATTCAGAAGGCTGCAGCTATGGGCAACTAGTGATTGGCAGCTTCATCACAACAACATGTCTGCTCATGCATTACATCTTGTGCAGTTTTTTGCAAAACATCAAATCACCCAGGTGACATAGCTCCCCTACAGCCCAGATTTGGTGCCCTGTGACTTCTGGCTCTTCCCAAAACTAAAATCACCTTTGAAAGGGAGGAGATTTCAGACCATTAATGAGATTCAGGAAAATATGATGGGGCAGCTAATGGCAGTTGGGAGAACTGTGTGAGGTCCCAAGGTGCCGACTTTGAAGGGGACTGAGGCATCATTGTCTTATGTACAATGTTTCTTGCATTTGGTATCTTCTTCAATAAATATTTTTGTTTTTTTCATATTACATGGATGGACACCTTCCAGACAGACCTCATATATGGCAGGCACTCTGCTGGGTGCTCATAGGAAGGGACAGCAATCCAGTCTCTTCACCCACACTAGTCTGGGAGCCAGGCAACATACAAATTATCATCAAACACATTATTAGAAACTGTGATGTGCTATGAAGGAGAATTGTAGGGAATATGAGAAAAAATCATTTAGACTGGGAGAGGGTCAGGGAAGGCCTCTTTGACAAAGTGACATTTAAGTTCAAGTCTGAAAGATAAGTAGAAGACTCCCAGGTAAGGAGTGGAGAGAAGCATTCCAGGCAGGAGGGACGGCATGTATAAGTGCCTTCCAGAGTATGGAAACAGCAAATGGGGGATATCAACAATATTGATTGTATTTTGCAGTATATAGTGTGCAATTTTTTGCCCAAATTTTTGAGGGAAGAATAAGGATGTACATTATACACGAATAGTGCTAATTCCACATAAATGTTTTAATTCTTTTATTTATGCTTATGTGTTAAAAGTGGAACTCTAGAAAGCAATAACAATATCCATATGCAAAATAATACCCTGGAATATGATTATCTGTTTTATTTCTAAATATAAATAAAAATTGAGTTAAAAAGATGAAAGTTTTTTTTCTGAAAGTTTGGGCCGAAAACATGGGTACCCATTATATACAGCAATATATGGTATTATTTTGGGGAGAGGAAGATGAAGACTTCAATTTTGGCCCCGGCAATTGTGGCTCAGATAGTTTGGCATAATCCTGCAGACTGAAGGGTTGTGGGTTTGGTTTCTGTTCAGGGCACATGTCCAGGTTGCAGTTTCAGTACACATTTGGGGCATGTGGCAGGGGTGGCTGATTGATGAGCCTCACCTCAATGTTTCTCTCCCTGTCTTCATCCCTCTCTTCCCCTCTCTCTAAAATCAGTGAGTGAGGATTTCTGATCAAAATGGAAGCATAGGTAAACACATCTTGCCTCCTTGCACAACCACATAAAAATTATAACTAAATTATAGAACCACTATCACTCAGAACTGTCAGAAATTGAGTTGAATGGAAGTCTGACAACTATGGAACTAAATCACATCCACCCAGATTAGTATAACAGGCAGAGACATGGAATGGGCTGGTCCCACATATATATGTGATAGGTAAAAACTTGGGGGGAATATGTCAGGAGCAAATAGTCTCAGCCCCATATCAGGACCCCAGCCCAGGGTTCCAGTGCCAGGAAGGTAAGTCCCCATAAGTTCTGGAATAACTTCTGGCTGCAAAAACCAGCAGGGATTGAGTCTCTGGAAGAAACTTCTGGAGTCCCAAGCAGATCCTCTTCAAGCACCTACACACAAACTTATTCAGAATCACTCCCTCTGATCTCCAGCACTGACTAGCAGCTTGAAAGGCACCAGTGGCACACAGGGAGAATCTGCAGTGTCTGGCATCAAGGCAAGAGCTGGGGGACAGCTTTCTCTCAGACAGAATGGCAGGAAGAGCCACATACATGGCAGGCAGCAGATACGTGCCATATCTGAGACTAAATCAACCTGGCTAACACTGTTTGCCTACTCTTGAGATCCCCTGAGGCTTTGTCCCACCCAACTTATAGCTGCTAACAGTTGCTTACATATATAAATGACTGGTCTTGGCTCATGCTTCACAACTTTCTAAATTCTTTCAAACAAACTACAGCTGGCCTCAGTGAGTACCCAGCCCTTGT
Organism: Tonatia bakeri; assembly: GCA_004024845.1. Classification (NCBI taxonomy): domain Eukaryota; kingdom Metazoa; phylum Chordata; class Mammalia; order Chiroptera; family Phyllostomidae; genus Tonatia; species Tonatia bakeri. The sequence continues at coordinate 9,225 of PVIA01017777.1, forward strand.
ACCTCTTGCTAAGTGGCCTCAGATCTCACACTAGCAGCATCTAGCCTAGACTCACAGCTTGGCTTTGGCTGGGGATCTCCAAACTCAGCACAAGTAGCAGCCATCTAAGATTTCTCTATAGCTCAGGCAGCATGATCTCAGGCAGAACGCAGGTTGGGGCTGACCTTGGCTTGCACCACTCAGGAAACCCCAGGGCCTGTGCACCCAGTGGACAGCTACAGACCATGTTGGAGCACCACCACTCTGCCCCTGTACAGCTGATCCTCCATGGAGGGCCAAGGTATGTGGTCAGTGGTCACAGTCTGTCCTTGCAGATGACTGGCCTAAGTAAATCCTTCCCAAAGACCTGACCACAGCAATTAAGGCTCAATTACAAGAGGAGGGTGTACTCAGCACACATGAAGGGCATACCTCGAGGATTCAGCTTGGGTGATAGGGGAGGCTATACCACTGGACTCTACAGGACACCTACCATATTAGGCCACACTACCAAGACAGGGACTCATAGCAGCTCTACCTAACACATAGAAACAAACAAAGAAGGATGCCAAAATGAGGAGACAAAGAAACATGGCCCAAATGAAAGAACAGATCAAAACTCCAGAATACTAAACAAAATGGAGATAAGTAATCTATCAGATGCAGAGTTCAAAACACTATTCATAAAAATGCTCAAGGAACTTAGTGAGGACTTTAGCAGCATAAAAAAGATCCAGTCAGAAATTAAGGATACACTAACTGAAATAAAGAACAATTTACAGGGAAACAACAGTAGGGTGAATGAAGCCGAGAATCAAATCAATGATTTGGATCATAAGGAAACAAAAACAAAACAAAACAAAACAAAAACAATGCATCATAGCAACAAGAAGAAAAAAGAATCCCCCCCCAAATGAGGATAGTGTAAGCAGACTCTGGGACAAGTTCAAGCATTCCAATATTTACATCATAGAGATGCCACAAGGAAAAGAGAAAGAACAAGAAATTGGAAATCTATTTGAGAAAATAATGAAAGAAAACTTCCCTAATTTGGTGAAGGAAATAGACATAAATGTCCGGGAAGCACAGAGAGTCCCAAACAAGATGGATGCAAAGAGGCACACTCTAAGACACAATTAAAATGCCAGCTATTCAAGATAAAAAGGGAATGTTCAAACAAGCAGAAGAGAAGTTAGATACCTACAGGGGAGTTCCCATAAGACTGTCAGCTGATTTCTCTAAAGAAACTGTACAGATTAGGAGGAACTGGCAAGAAATATTCAAAGTCATGAAAAACAAGGACCCATAGCCAAGATTGCTGTACCCAGCAAAGGTACCATTTAGAATACAAGGACAGATAAAGAGCTCCCCAGAAAAGAGAAAAACTGAAAGAGTGTAGCATCACCAACCATTGTGATATGAAATGTTAAAGGGACTTATCTAAGAAAAAGAAGATAATCAAAACTATGAACAATAAAATGGCAATAAATACATATTTATGAAAAATTGACTCTAAAAAACAAACTAAGCAAAAAAACCCCTAAGCAAACAAAAAGACAGAGACAGAATCATGGTTACACAGAGTGTTTTGATGGATTCCAGATGATGACAGGTTGAAGGGGAATGGGTGAAGAGGTGAGAGGATTTGAAGTACAAATAGGCAGTTACAGAATACCCATGGGGATGTAAAGTACAGTATAGAAAATGGAGTAGCCAAAGGATTTATATGCATGACCCACGGGCATGAACAATGGTGTGGGGATTGTATAAAGCAGTTGGGTTGCTGGGTGAGGGGGTGCAAAGGGGAAAAAATCGGGACAACTTTAACAGTATATCAATAAAACATAATTTTTTAAAAAAACAATAAAATAAAATAAAATCAGTGAGCATGTCATTGGGTGAGGATAAAATAAATAAACTTTTAAAGAAAGATTTCATTTTGGGGCATGATTACCTTGAGGTGCTGTGACATAATTAGAAATATACATTTGGTCTCTGCTCCCAGTTCCTGGCATAGAGCTACCAAAACCCTTGCAACTTTCTGAGTGACAGGGGTGAGTGGAGCATCTTTTGTTATTCATAATAAGCCCTTTCCAACCATTCCTTAGTTTATTCCAGTGAGGTGGCTCCTGTAGGATGGGGCTGGTCACAAGAGGAGGTGACCATGTGACTTGAGGGTGTAACTTTTATTCCCCCCTGCTTCACCCCCATACATACACTGTGGCCTCCAAGGAGAAAAGGGGGCTGAGATTGACTTAATTACCAATGGCCAATGAGTCAATTGATCATGGCTATGTAACGAAGCCTCCATAAAAACTGTAACAACAGGATTTGGAGAGCTTCTAAGATGGGAGAAAAAATGGTGGTGTTGGGAAGGTGGCACTCACATGCAGAGAGGGCATAGAAACTCTGCACACATACATCCCTCCTCCCATACCTTGCCCTGCTCATCTCTTTTATTTGGCTATACCTGAGTTGTGTCCTTTATAATAAACTGGTAATGGTAAATAAAATGTTCCCCTGAGTTTTGTCAGCCATTCTAGCAAATTTATCAAACCTGAGAAGGACATCATGAGAACCTTGATTTGTAGCCAGTTGGCAACCTGGGACCAGTGATTAGTGTCTGAAGTAGGGGTGATCTTCTGGGCCTGAGCCCCTAACTTGTGGCATCTCAGGCTGTCTCCAGGTAGACAGTGTCAGAATTAAAATGAATTGCAAAACACCTAGGTGGTGTCCACAGAGAATTAGAAATTTCTTGGTGTGGGAAAAAAAAACCCCTACACATTTGGAATCAGAGGCATTGTGAGTTTAAAAAATATCTTTTTCCGTTTTAGATTCCCATGAGATATTTAAAACAAATGTAGTAGTAAGTAATTGAATATGAGTCTGGAGCTCAGAAAATAGATTTAGGTTAAATAGTTAAATTATAATTTGCTTATATTTCAACAAAGTTTTACTGAAATTATAGTAAAATCAGTGGTGGGTGCGTGAAAAATAAGTCACCAAATTTTGTATCTATTCTAACCAGGGAGAAATATCTGAGTATGCCTTTAATTTAGTTTGATTTTCCTTAAAAAGAACAAAGTTCATTCTGGTGACTAAGGCTCTTAAAGCTTCTGGGAGTCTACTACCTCTTCCAAAGCCCAAAAGAAAAAGTGTTTGTGTCTGCTTAAAAATACAGTAATTAATGATGTGGGGAAACTATTTTTCCTTTATTTGCTTCTCAGCATGGTGGCTCTCTATGATGAAGGCTGGATGCTAGGATTGAATATGGATACTACAAAAGAAATATATATGAATTGATATGCCTGTGCTATATGAAGAATGTTCAGATGTTTAGCAGGTATATTGCAAAGAACAAAATGGCATCTTAAAACATCTAGAGAATTCTCAATATAAAACTCCTTGAAAACGATGACATCCACATGGGGCTTTGGGTATCTCAAGAATACTAATTAGAATTGGGAAGCTAAGGTTTTTGCAAGGGCATGTTCTGGACAAGTTTTCATAGTTACTAGGCAAGGGTAGGAATATTTTTTTTCAGAGGGAGGACATAGGAATGTTGGGGACCAACGACACTGGAGGTAAGACATGACTGCTTAGCTCACATCTTTTGTCAAGATGCTTCATATTCATCCTTGATATCTCAGCTCAAATTCAGGGAACCCTAACCTGACTACCTGCCATCCCTTTCCCCCAACCAGGTCAGGTGCCTGTCATAGGCTCTCATAGAAACAAGACCCCCAACACAGTATGTAATACAATGTAATTAAAACATTCATAGTGTATAGGAGTAGAGACCCCCATCTACAGCTCAGGTGAATGAGAAATATAACTTAATTTACACTTCAAGATCTCATTCAACCATGATGGTAAATATATAATTTCATTCAATTTGGGGTCCCAAAGGGTTCTACAGTTCTATAGCACTAAAGCTATACAGTTCAAGAGGTAGAGGAGGAAAGGAAGGCATTGGGAGTGACCCTTTGTCTTTAGTGGTTATCTGTCCATGAAGCTGTGTGTTAAGATAACTAGAGTCCTATCTGGTTCTATTTCCTCAAGCATGGCCTTTGGACAATAGCAGCCAGAGAAACATTCAGAAAAGCTTTTTCCCCTGCCATAACCTCTCTGGGGCAATGGACACAGCTTCACTATCTCGGCAGGGATAAAGCAAGAAGAGGAAAGGAAACAGCTAGAAAGAGAAAACTCTGATTAACATTTTTTAAAAGCGTAATTAAAACATACATCTACTTTGGGAATATGTAAGTAAAGTTGTGTGGGAGAAATAATTTGCCAACCTTTATCAGCTCTGTTAATCTACTGTGAAGGCTTAAACCTCTTTTATAAAAAAAATAATAAAAAATGTTTAAAAATATTATCCAAAAAGTGAAAGCAACCCAAGTATCCACTGATGATTATCCATCTATTTTATAGATAAATGAAATATGGTATACATACATACAATAAGACATTGTTCATTTCTAAAAAGGAAAGAAATCCTGTCACATGCTACACTATGGATGAATCTGTAGGACATTATGATAAGTGAAGTAAGTCAGTCACAAAAAAGACATATGTGGACTAAGATCTATAGAGACAGAGAGCAGAAACAATGTTTACCAGGAGCTGGGTGGAAGGAAATTGGAAGCTGTTTAATGGGTAGAATTTCAGTTTTGCAAGGTGAAAAGAATTGTGGAGATGGATAGGATCAATGGTTGTACAACAATGTGAATATACTTAATGCCACTGAACTATATACTTAAAAATGTTTAAACCTGTATTCACTGGATATAGGCTACTTTAATAAGAGATACAGTACAGTAGCATGAGCAAGTTTTATGTTATATGTACATTATCACAATAGAAATATATTTAAATACACAATTTCCAGCCAGGAGGCAACCAGGCACGACCAGACCAAAGGGGGGAAAAAAAAAGATGGCTCAAACAGAATGGAAGTCCCACAATCAGTACTTTTAAGTGACTGAGAGATAGCCAACCTATGAGATGCACAGTTCAAAGCTCTGGTGATCAGGATGCTCACAGAACTGGTTGATTTTGGTCACAAATTAGATGAAAAAATGAAGGCTACAATAAGTGAAATGAAGAAAAATGCACAGGGAACCAATAGTGATGGAATGAAAGCTGGGTCTCACATCAATAGAGTGGACCAGAAGGAAGAAAAAAACATACAATCAGAAAAGAATGAAGAAATAAGAATTCAAAAAAATAAGGAGATGCTTAGGAACCTCCAGAACATCTTTAAATGTTCCAACATCTGAAATATAGGGGTACCAGAAGGAGAAGAGGAAGAGCAACAAGTGGAAAACTTATTTGAACAAATAATGAAGGAGAACTTCCCCAATCTGGCAAGGGAAATAGACTTCCAGGAAGTCCAGGAAGCTCAGAGAGTCCTAAAGAAGTTGGACCCAAGAAGGAACACACCAAGGCACATCATAATTA
>PVIA01017778.1:0-14761 GCA_004024845.1 Tonatia bakeri
TAGTTCTTAAATGCTTAAATGTGCCTTTCCTCTTTTTGCCATTGTAGATTCTTCTCATTCTCTTTATTATCCTCCTATGCTATTGTACTCACCTGATAAAGAACTTTATTTTAATTTCATTACTACTTCTAAAGAAAGAACATGCTATTCCTACCTGCTTTAAAAGCCTCTTGTCTTTCTTGGGCCAGCAATTCCCAACACATGTTCTCATGGCAGATGGCAGAAGTACAAGAAAGCAAGCTCAACCTCAAAGCAGTTTTCGCTTCTTGCATCACATTCACTAACAGCTCTCAGGCCAAAGAAAGTCACGTAGCCAACATGACATCTGCGGGATAGAAAATATGTTCTCCCATGAGAGTGGCAGAAAGAGGCATTGAATATTTGCTACAAAAATAATCTAATCTACTGTACTTAACAAAGAATTAAAGAAAATGGAAACAAACACCTGAAAACTCCCCCATTCACTCTGCTCCATACATGTGAATGCTATTCAAATCCATTATGTCTATTACACGCTTTAGCACAAATTTAAATTCCTCTCTTTGTACTCAAAGGTTAAATATGTTTAAACAAGTCGTAAAACTAAAAACATTTTATAAACTGTGATAGTTAAGCTTCTAATTCAACGCCACATACAAAAACATTTTAACTCTGAAAAACAAGGTAAGATCCATTATAAATTCGTTTATAACGAAAGGATGGTTAAGTGGTCAGACCTAAGAAATTGCTCTATTTTTCACAAAGATTTTAAAGCTGTGTTTACTCAAATGTCTAGACAAAAGAATGATGCTTGTGTCTCTATAATATTTCAAAGTCAAGACAATATTATTCATGCTAAGTGCTTATTTCTATAGTCCATTTCATTGATGACCATCAATTTATAGTACAATATTCTAGTTTAACCCACTTCTTCAGTTCTTAATCATTGTAACAGTTTTATTTCTCCCTACAAAATACAAAGTGACAGAGAGAATAAGACCATCTAAAAGAAATAGATTTCTAATCTTAATGTTGTGATTGTTTTTCCCCTCCCAAAAGATTCTGCCATACTGGGTTTCTGAGTCGTATTACTTGACTTCATTACATATTGAAAGTTAATAGTTTGTAATTTTCAGTCAGTCAGTATTCATTGAGTTGTTTACCTGTCATTACTCAATGAGATATAAAATTCCAGGATAAATAATGGATTCTGCCATCTTCAGAGACTCTAAACAAGTATTTGAAAACATAGTCAGGTTTCTTTGAAAAAAAAATGTAACCACTTTGATGAGAAGTTTTATTAGGCATATCCAATCTACAGTTTAGATAATTACTTGAAACTTTTAAACTGGATTGATTTTTATTTCTGTGCTATTAAGCAAGCACAAACTTCAGTTATTATATTTCTTTGTATTATTTTTTAAAACAATTTCAAATTTGCAGAAGACTTGCAGATACAGCACAAAGAACTTTTTCTTTTACTGAAACACTTCAGTGTGAGTATGCTCTCCCCTGGCAGGTCGCCCTTTCACTGGATTGGTCTCCGACTCCACACGCCAGCTTGCCTTCCACAATGAACGCTCACATCTCTCTGTCTACCTGATCTCTTTAGAATGGAATTACTCAAGAAAGGAAGCAGAAGAAACAGCTATAATTATGCTTTTGTATTTTTTTAGTTATTTTGGTTAAGGAGTACAGACTACGTCATCAGCTATAACATCATAACAGAAAGACTTGGGAAAGTGTTACTGGAGAAAATTGCAATTCAGAATATCTTTGCTTTATTTTATGAACTTGGTTACCCAACTCTGAGATTTCCTACATCAAAATGCTACATCTTACCAACAACAAAATCAATCATATAATAGCATAACATAATTCATATTTAATGTTGACTGCTATATATTTTTATATTATTTGGCAATAGTCCAAATTGAAAAAGTTTGTACAATATTGAAGACATTTTCAATGCATGATTTAATTACTATATGTCCAAACATATGAAGATAATTTTCATATATGCTGTTACAGTTGTGAATCATACTTAGATATATTTATTAGTATTACTATTTTTTTATTTATTTTTATTTTTCAGTTTTACAGACTAATTTATTTTAAGTAACACACCTTAGAAGATGTTAGAAATCAAATATAAAAATGTAGGAGAAAAAAGTCTTCGAAAATAAAAATGTTTGTCTTATTTATGGAAAAATGACCTGTTTCTGTAACATCGGGGGAAGGAATAAGCATGCTATTAGTCCTAAGTGCATTTTCTACAAGTAAACCACAAAGGGCTTTTGTGAATCAATATGCTCTGAAAGAAAAATACTGAAACCTATTCAGAGGAGAAATCATTTTCAAAGTCAAAGGACAGTGGTGGATAATGAGCAATGGAAAGTTTTTCTTTCTGTTCAAAATGCCCATGTGTTCTCTGCTCCTGGACACAGGAGTTAGGCACATGGACAACTCGATCGAGGAATAATAGCCCAGTAATCATGAGGTAGACAGTCTGCCCATGGAAACTGCTGCAGTGGTGGTCTAATATTTGATTTTCACTTAATTTCTTTCAGAGTTTTTACATAGATTTTTTCACTGTTATATATTACTGGGTCAGCCAAAAAGTGTGTTTGGTTTTTTCCATAAGATGGCTCCAGTAGTGCTTAATTGTTGAAACAATTTTGTTAGATTGTATTGTGACAGCTATCATATCAGTGTGCATTTAAAAAAGAAACATGCCAAAATTGATGAATTTTTATATAGCCATTTTAATATGGAAGACAAAAGAAAATAAGCAACATTTTTTGTATATTATGCTTTATTATTTCAAGAAAGGTAAAAATGCAATTGAAACACACAAGAAAGATCTGTGCAGTGTATGGAGAAGGCGCTGTGACTGATCGAATGCATCAAAAGTTGTTTGGAAGCCCTGGCTGGCGTAGCTCAGTGGATTGAGCTCGGGCTGCGAACCAGGCATCGCAGGTTCGATTCCCAGTCAGGGCACATGCCTAGGTTGCAGGCCACGGCCCCCAGCAACCGCACATTCATGTTTCTCTCTCCTTCCCTCTCTAAAAATAAATAAATAAAATCTTTAAAAAAAAAAAAAAGTTGTTTGGAAAACTTTGTGCTGGAGATTTCTCACTGGGCGATGCTCCATGTTTGGGTAGATCAGTTGAAGTTGATAACAATCAAATAGAGACATTAACTGAGAACAATGAATGTTATACCACACAGGAGATAGCTTATATACTCAAGATATCCAAATCAATAAAGTTATTGGTAAAAATTAAAAATGGGTGTTTCATTTTTCAGAAAAAATCCACACAGGCTTTTTGGCCAACCCAATATAACTTAGAAGTACTGTTCTCCAATTTTCTACTCTGATTCTCCTCCAAAAACATATTTGCATGTTAAAATTTTGATAAACAAAATCAGTGCATATGTTATGAATATTTTCCTTCATTAGTTTGTATTCAAAGGCAATCATGTAATATATTTCACTTTGGGCAAACTGTGCATGTCAATATTTTTCTTGTTATGTTAATGGAAAGATACAAGAGAAGGCAAATTACGTTAGCTCAAAATCATACAGCTACCAAGAATCGAGAGTATAAATATTTAGATTTAACCATTATCCTCTGATCATTTATTCAGCAGGCCAACATTTATTGAATAACTGCCTCTGCCATAGAACTACAAAATGTTAACCCCAGGAACACAGTGATAAATGAGAAAGCACCTAGGCCTTAGAGCTACTGAGAGTCTAAATGGTGCCTCCATGGAGCAGCCTTCAAAACGTTTGGAAAATTGAAAGTGAAAGTCATTCTATCATGTTGTGTTAATATCCATGAGAAGAGAACATTCACTTTAGAAAGAAGTAAATTGTGAGAGTCAATGTATCCAGAAAGCATTGATTAAATATTAATAGGTTTCTGTGATACTTTGAAAACAAGTATGTAGGCATCAACATTTGCTGGTCTAAATCATAAAGGACGTAGAATCTTTGAAAAGTGGAATTATAAATTCTATCAATATAAACTTCTCTATCTTAACATAAGAGTTATATTCCAGCTGTCAAAGAATCAGAGAATTAATATAATATATGAGGGAGGACCCCAAAAAACCCTGAAATTTATTTATAAAGTAATGTTTATTTATTCTTACATATTTAAACTTCAGTCATCTTCAAAGTACTCTCCATTCGATGCAATACACCTATCAAGACATTTCTTCTACTGCTCAAAGCAGTTTTTGAACTTGTCAATTTTTGATGCCTTTTGGTGTTTTTACTGTTGTTGTTGTTGTACTTCTTCCACATAGGCAAAACAGTTCCCTTTGATGACTTTTTTCATCTGGGGAAGCAAAATATTGCTCAGGGCAAGATCAGATGAATAGGGAAGGTGGAACATTAGGGGCAGGCCGTTTTTGGCCAAAAACTGCTAAACTCTCAGCACTGTGTGTTTAGGTGCACTTGTAAATCACCCATCATGAAATGGGCTAATGTGTTGAAAGAATCTTTAAAAAAATTCACTCTGACCAAACGCAGCCTCTCATCACAATGCCAGCTGGTACACTGATGATACAGGTGGGTTCCCAGAACACTCACCTAGCAGGGGAAGCCTGTACTACAAGGGGCCTGCCCTCCAGAAGGTAATTCCGTGTTTTGGGGGGTCCTCCCCTTGTATAATGATTAATGTCTTGACTCATTCTAAGCATGTTATTTCCTTAATTGAGGATGTTTTGACATACCTGCTTTAACAGAATAATTGCCTTCACCCTTCATTTTACTTTTCCTTTATAGACATTTTGTATAATTGTGTGAGATAATGGTGTATCTCATTGTATGTTTTGTTCATTCAAAATACTGACTAAATACGTATCTTCTATAAATAATAAAACTGTTCACATTCAGTTTGGCTGATGAATAGCTTCTCTTTCACTTTTGCTATTGTATGTCTCGGTAGGATTACAGGTTTATAATGCCACTTTAAAAATTAATAAATTCTGAATTGATTTTTAACTACTATAACTTCTTGCATCCTATTATATGGTATAGTAAAGCTAAGGAAATATACCAGTTATCTATTACTATGCAACAAACTTCTTTATATCTTATAGGCTTGAAACAAGAATAAGATTAACTATTTCTCATAATTCTCTCAGTTGATTGGGAAATGCATCTGCTGATTTTACCTGGGTTCTCTTATGTGGCTGCATTCAGCTGGAGGGTGACAAGGCTGGATGATCCAAACAGCTTCAACAATATGTCTGGGAGTTGGAGTCACCCCTCAGCTGGGATAGTTAAGTTTCCCTCCACTTTGCCCCTTATCCTCAAGTGGGTCCAACAACACTTCTCTCCAGCATCCTGTGTTTCTTTACCCATTCATCCATTGAATAACTTGTTGGTTTTACCTTGGCTGTCATGAACAAGCCGCCATGAACATGAGGTTACAGATACCTTCTCCAGAATGTGATTTCATTTCCTTTGGGTATATTACCAAAAGTGGGACAGCTGGATCATAAGGCAGCTCTATGATTAATTTTTTGAGGAACCTCCACACTGTGGTCCAAGTGGCCGCACCACTGTAGCTTCCCACCAACAGAGCGCGTCTTCCCCAATATTTACCTCTTGCCTTTTTGCAAGTTAAACAACTTATGTTTAATGATTAAAATTAGTTTTAATCTTACAGTAAAATAGATTTCAAACTTCTTATTGAAGCATCATTTTCAAAAATTGTACTTTGAATATTTGCCTTGGAATAGCCTAAGTAAGGGGATTTTCAGTGGAGTGTGTTTGAATACATCAGTCCTCTCATGAAGAGCTGTGTGACAAAGCACTCACCATTTTGGACAGCTCTGAAGTTTTCAAACCTCCTTCCTTTTACTGCAATCAAATCTGTTTCTGGTAACTTTCTTTCAGTATTTCTCACCTAAGCATTTTGTAGAATGATATCAACAATGGGACCCATAGTTCTTTCCATTCTATAAGGTGTTTCTTTCTTTTTTATATGGGAAGAGTAGTCTTGATGCCTGTGCATATTCTAATGATTTGAAAACTTATGATGGAAGCTTTTTACGGTTCCCTGGACTACTGGATAAGCCCTTGGCTTTGGGCATATACTTTTAAGGTCTGTGAGGTTTCAGCCCATTTCTTTGTTACTACTGAGATGTATATACCCTTGAGGTATTGATTACAGCCTGAGAGATATTATCACAAGCATATGCTAACCTGTTACTGCTTGAGATGATATCTTAAAATAGCTACTTCTCAAGGAACAGTTTCTCAGTAGATCATCTGAGATATATACTAATTTTTAATCTCCCCTCTGAAGGTAAAAGGTTATTGTTTTGTATGTATTTTAAATGACAGTGAAATACCCATTTTAGATAAGCCATCTAGACTTAACTAAAAATAATAAATTAAGCTTATTCATTTATTTTTAATTTTTAAATTTATTTTTGTTGTATTCTATTTTTTATATTATTATGGAATTTAATAAAAGAAATGGTCATATAAGCACATCTTTTAGAGCACATCTTATATCCGAATAAGGTCAGATATAAATTCTGGAAATTCAGACAAAAGCATAGTTGACAAAATTACCTTCATCATCCCATTTTTTACATTGGCCCATAAACTGTTCCTTCCCATTTGTAATAAAAAATCATATTTTCTTAAGTACAATGAAGGAGATAACTAAAAATATTAAGTGGAGAATTAAGAATTGGCATCTTGTGTGCTGAAAGAATCTCCTTAAGGGTAGTCTAAAGTAGAATACTGAAGACTATCACCTTATCAGCATTCCTAAGGATATGAGAGAAGGAGCAGTATTAATCCAAGCAGGAGAGCAAATGGGATCAGAAAAGTTTGAGTAGGACAGTCTGATCAAAACTTGGTACATGCTAGGCTCTTCGCGCATATTACCTGCAATACTTACAAGACTCACAAACACTTTCATGTGAACATTATTCATCCTATTTAACAGAATAAAGAAGAGAGGCCCAGAGTACTTAACTAACATTCCCAAGTTTACACAGTTAACTTGTGAGAAAGATCAGCTTGTTGGACTCAAAGGGTATATACCCTTTCCTTGACACCATAAGCCAAGTTGTTGTTTTTCCAGACCCATGCTGAGGAAAATCCACAAATTCTAGGCTTATTTGTGGTTGTTTTAGCAGTGTAGCGTGACAGCAAAAGCAAAGGAGAGTGAGTCAGGTAAGCTGATCTTGAATTTCCCTTCACTGAGCTGTAGTTTTCCTGTGAGTCATTTTCCGTCATGGTATGTAATTTTTCGCATTTGAAAAATACAAAGTTTAAATAGGAAATTCTCTAACATTTATCCCAGATTAGAAGTTCTGTGACTCTCAGATACCTGTTTAAGTTATATGTTCCTTTTAAAATAACAATTATCTGCATTTAGAAAGTTGTATTTACTTTTTATGTCAGTTATTATAAACATTTGGAAATGGGATGAAGGTTTTAGTCTGCAAGATATTGGCACTGCCCTACTATAACCCTGTCAAAGTCTTCTCATGCTGATGTCTGGTGTTTGATTTCTACTTGAACAATGTGTGACTGAAAGTCTTTTGAGGTCAGTTATTCTCATTTTGTCTGGCAATTACAAGGTCCTTTGGCTTATATATACAGTTAAATTTCTGAAGTAGAATGGCAGCGATCCATTTTATATATTTTATGTCATTCATTGATTTAGTCATTGGATGAAAAAGCTGACATTTGGTTAAATGGAACAATATAACATGAGATCTAAAAAGTTGTAAATGAAGGAGTTGTGCACCTATGATATATATGTAAATATGTGTCTATACACATATACACACAAGTAAACGCATGTAAGCCAAGTTGTTTTTCTTTCTTGAGACTGAAATACCATATTTCTCATATTTTTTAAAGAAGTAAAACTAAGTTACACAAATTGTTCCAACACCAAAATTTTTGTCATTAAAATTATCTTTTACTTGGTAACTAAAAAGTGAGGAAATTTTGTAGTACCTCTGTCTGTTATTATTTATTTTAAAGTTATAATTTTTATTTTACAAAATAGAACATATAACTAAGAAGAAAGAAAACCTGCCTTTAAGCCCACAGTATAAATATAACCAATTTCAATCCCTTGATTCATATTCCTATAATTTCAAACCTTCTCTAAGCATTTTTACACATAAATGCAATCATATTACACATACTCTTTTTAGTTCTCACACTGGAGTTCAATCCACTGAGCCACACCAGCTAGGGACCCACATACTCATTTTTTAATTTGATTTATTTTGTGCCTATTTCATGTGAACAAAAACAAATTAAAATAGTGAATACTTCCAAAGCATTTGAAAATATGAATATAATAAAATTTATTCTATTAATTTTTTATGATTCTTCAGTTAATGATTTTTCTCATTTTTGATATTATTAAAATCAAATGTGCAATAAGTACAAATATATCCATTTATGCTTGACTAATTTTTTCTTAAAATTAATTTTAAGGCATGAATTTATTAGGTAATGGTGAAGAAGTGTTAAAAGATTTTCTATTTACTGTTAAATTTCACTACAGATTGTTTTAGAAATCTTTTTACATTTATGCTTATTTCCCAACACTTTTAAACATTGAAACCCTCTTTATATACTTTGACCACTTTGTTAACATTTTTTCATATGTTTATACAAAATATGCAACTATATGAATTATAGAAGTATTAAAAGTAAAACCCCACATTACCCCAACTGATTATTTATCTTGCTCCATAAAATGAAAGCCTAATATTTTTGAATAATCTAAAAACCATTTCACCTTCTTTTATCTTTCAGATGAGGTGTGACTCACCCCAAATTCCAGTTCATGAGTCCTGGTGGAGCAGGTTCCATCCCATTTCAAGGATGGGTATGTAACCCAGGCCACAGTCACACAGGGAATTCCATTTACCCTGCAACAGAGATTGGTTCAGGGATAGACCTTCCCCTTTGATTTAGAACAGTGACCAGGAGGATTGGAATTTTGTTCAAATTGATGGAAGAAGAGATGTTTGAGCATACCATAACCGGATGACATGGGACTGAAACTTCTGAAGCCTTCTTTCCACCACATCGGGTATACTTCTCTGACTGGAGCCAGCAGGTCATAAGCAGAACCAAGAGAGTGGTAAAAAGTCAGTACATGTAACTTATTCCTGGGTTATGAGAGATCCCTGGATTTTAATCTTGTTAAAAATGAAATTCCTATTTGGGTTAAGTTTTTGGTTACCTACAAGTTAAAGATACTGATATAACTGATATATGTTCAAATAAATTTTTTAATCTTTAGTAGCTCAGTCTTCACCAAACATTTGCAGCAATGGATTTACTTCTGAGTATTCCAGAACTTAGTATTTCCTTCTTGTTCCTTGGTATATACAGTCTGCACCTCCAACCATGTTATGGAAACATATAGTATGTTACTCACTGTCCTAACTTCTCTGTCATCTCTGGACACTGAAACAGTTATACTTCACTCTTGGCATAAACACATGAACGTATAACACTGGTTTGATAGTGATAAACTCCTAAGCTTTTTCTTGTCGGGAACCACTTTATCTGTTCTTTGATTCTGAATGATAGTTTTGCTGGGTACAATAATCTTGGCTATAGGTCCTTGCTTTCCATCACTTTGAATATTTCTTGCTAATCTCTTCCAGACTGAAAAATATCTTTTCAGAAATCAGCTAACATTCTTTTGTTAGTAGCTAACTCTTTTTCTCTTACTGCTTTTAAGATTCTTTCTTTGCCTTTCACCTTTGGTATTTTAATTATGATGTGTCTTAGTTTGAACCTCTTTGGGTTTATCTTGTTTGGGACTTTTTGTGCTTTTTGTTAAAGGGTCTTCTTTAAGAAGAAAATAAAAAAACATGAACAATAAAATGGCAATAAATACATATCTATTAATAACTGAATCTAAAAAGGCAAAAAAAAAACAAATAAGCAGAACAGAAACAGAATCATATATACAGAGAATGTTTTGATGGTTGCCAGAAGGGAGGAGTTTTGGAGGATGGGCTAAAAAGGTGAAGAGACTAAGTACAAATTGGTGGTTACAGATTAACCGGGGGGTATAAAGTACAACATAGGAAATAGAGTAGCCAAAGAACTTATATGTATGACCCATGGACATGGACAATAGTGTGGGGATTGTCTGAGGGAGTGGTTAGGTGGCTGCATGGAGGGGGACAAAGAAAGAAAAAAATTGGGACCTGTAATAGCATAAACAATAAAATATAATTTAAGAATAATAAATTAAAAAAGAAGGACCATAAAACACAAAAACAAACAGCAACAAAATGACAACAAAACCATCAATATTTATTGCTGAACTATGTTTATAAATTTTTCTGATTATTTTCAAATGTTATAGCTCCTCCATCTGCACACATACAGTGAACTTTCAAAGAACAGATTGTAATCCTTACATTTCTTTGTCTTTTCCTCAGAGTGTTGCTTTCAACAAAATAGGAACCCAATAAAAAATGTGATGGATTGGAAACCAGAATTTAAAGACAAAGGGAGGCAGCAAAAGAGGGTCTTTTCACAGAATAGCTGATAGCCCTAAGAGCCTGAAAATCCATATTAAAGATAAGAAAAATTGACCTAGAAATACCTGCAGACTACAGTGGTTAGTATATCTCAAAGATTAGTAACATAATGTTCCTAAACAATCACACATAGCATAAGCTATAAAATTACATAATCAGAGAATTAAACTAGCCCAGTCTATTGGGGGTATATTATTTTATTCACTTGTTTTTTAATTTCAAAGTGTATTGCTTTTCCTTATTTTTAAAAACAGATAAAATACATTTTACTGGAAGCCTTGGTGTATTCTTTACATTAAAATAAGTAAATTTTATAAATCATTCTTTAATATGTTTTTATGAAGGTATTACTTATAATCATTTAGATAATTACTATTTTATGTAATTAGTTAATAAATGTTAGTCTGTGTATAAAAAGAGTTACCTTTATTCACTCTTGAAACATAATTTTGGTAGAGGAGAGATGAAGCCTTAATTACAAACACAGAGGGATTTTCACAATATAGTAGACAAGCCACAGATTATCATCTGTTTCATAAAGACTTAGCTCAAAAAAAGTAGAAAACCCGTGGACTTTTCAAAACATACAGAAATGCTGTGTGACTGATGCTAGAGTCAAGTAACTGGTAGAAGTAATCCCTGAATGACAGGGGGTTTATATGAACCAAAATGGGTTCCTATCATATGAAACCTTCACATTAGTGTGTAGCTTACATGTTGAACACCATACATTTTAGTTTTTAAATAAAAATTGTTTTATAAGTTTACAACATATTTCATAAGGCAATATTTTTGCTGTTTCAAATTTTTAATTAAAATATTTTGTATTTAAATTTCAAAATATTCATAATGACATGCCTTAGAGATAACCTTTCTTAATGCTTTAATGAAAACTTTTCAAAATGTTTTTTGTGCAACAATGTATATATTTAGACAAAATTGAATCATATTGTATTGATTTGGAAAGTTGTTCACTTGCTCACTGAATCTTGATTTTTATTGTATTAATATTTTTCTATTATACAATGTTGAGGGTCGCATGTGTCCCAATGGTGGGAGTACTACTGTTATTTTATTGATCAAACAAATACTTACTTGTAATTAGCCTTTAAGATTTATTAACTATTAGAATCAAAACTTTGATGAATAAAAGGATAAAATTTCCATCTCTCATTAATGAGACTTGCATTTGTTTACCTCTGGTAAGCAGTTAGGTTGGTGGCCACCATGAACCAGGATTTCTACATCAGTTTGTCACATATTCTACTTTCTAAAATGATGACAGAAATTCCAGAGCAAGTTCTAAAATGGGCATAGACTATAAATAGTTAATTCAAAAATGAGGACAGTTATAGGTAAAAAAACAAATGGAGATGTTAACCTTTCTAGTAGTCAGAGTAACACAAAATATTATGGGTATTTTGACTATCAGATTTGCATAATTTAAAAAGCTGACTCATAGACACTATTTTTTGGGAAAATGGGTACTCTGGTATACCACTGGTGAAAGGTTAACTTGGTACAAATTTTCTGGGCAATTTCTGGTGTATCTATTGGAATTTAAAATGTGCATGCTTTTTTACCCAGAAACTTCTCAACTAAGAAACTTGTGTAGACAAATGATTGCTGGAGTTTATAAAGATGTATTTACCAGCCTGCTTGCTAAAGCGTTATCTCTAATAACAAGATAATCAACAACAAAAACCACAGTCAGCCTCAAAATCAATCAGTATGGAATTGGATGATTATATTGCATCTGTCATATTACAAAGGAATGCTATACAACCATTTTAGAATTACCTTTAAATATATAATAAGCCATAAACAAATTAATGATATATTGATTAATGTATAATGAGAGAGAGAGAGAAGAGGATAAAGATAGAAAGGGATGGAGAAGAAAATATATTTATATTTATGTACTCTATTCATATGCATTTAGGATACATCTGGAAAGTTATAATCCAAAATGTTAGCAGTCATTAAGTAGTGGTTGAATATTTGTAACCTTTAAAAAAGTCTAGATTTAACATAAGCATTCACTTTAATGGCATAAAAATTAATTAAAACCTCATGTTATAGGATCATAAAACTATTTTATTAAATTAGTTAAGATTACTTAATCTTTAGTTAATACTAGACATTTAATTTATTTAGAATACTAGATACAATAAATGATATGATACTTATTACATTTGATATAATAAATATTCCAGAATAACCATTATTGTAACTGAATTATCATATATAAAACTATATTAAATAAAGCCATTGAGATAAATTCTTAGAAATTGTTGTATTAGGTCAATGCTTTCATTTATTTATTTATTTACTTATTTATTTATTTTAAATGTTTTACTTTTTTTTATTTTTTAAAAGATGTTATTTATTTATTTTTTAGAGAGGGAAGGGAGAGAGAAAGAGAGAGAGAGAAACATCAATGTGCGGTTGCTGGGGGCCATGGCCTGCAACCCAGGCATGTGCCCTGACTGGGAATCGAACCTGCGATGCTTTGGTTCGCAGCCCGCGCTCAATCCACTGAGCTATGCCAGCCAGGGCTAAATGTTTTACTTTTTGAGAGAGGGGAAAGGAGGAAGAGACAGAGAGGGAGAAACACATCAATATGCCAAGGAAACATGGATCAGTTGCCTCTCATACACTCTCAACTGGGGACCTGACACATCATCTAGAACTCAAACCACCTACTTTTAGGTTTGCAGTAGGACACCCATCCCACAAAGCCACACCAGTCAAGGCTATCTTTATTTTTAAGGTCCCTCATCTGTATTTCCAAATTGCTTCTAAAAGGATGGAAGCAATTAATATTCTCATTAGGTACATGAGAATCAGTTATCACTGGGAACTACTCTTCTTGTATTTATATTTACATTTTAATTATTTTATTTTTTTGATGTACAGAGTATTTTTAATTTTTATGGAGATATGAAAATTTATCACTAATTTCATTATTTTCATTTTTCCTTGTCCAAAAATTAGATTAAAATATTGACCTAAACTTTCTATCTGATGTGATTTGGTAGTAAAGCTAATTAGATTGCTAATCTATTTTTAATTTATTTTAATTATTTAAATAGAACATAATTTAATTTTCAAAATTACCCAATCACTAGAAGTATGCTTCCTTTATTTGATTTGCAGAAATGTTCAGTTACACCTGCACGTTAAAAATTGGAAAATTTCCTATTAAATTTCAGGTGTTGAAAAATTGGAGTCTGACCCTGCGGGTCCCATATTCCCACAAGACAGCAACTGGCTGTGGTTGGAGAGCTGCTACACACTTTAGATCGGGCATGCACTTTCCAATTCGCCCCTGCCCGTTACAGTATTCTGCTAGATCCACTTCACTTTTGTAGGTGGCTTGCCTCAGCGCAGTAGGCATTTAGTGTGAATTTTCATTTTAAATAATAGATTAGATAGATATTCATAAAGAAGACTTACCAGGATTAACCTAAGCTTTGGTTTCCTTATGAAATTATGCTGTCCATGGTGTCTAGAGCTAAATGGGTTACAATATCTGTTAAGTTCAAATGGTTATGCGGTCTTGTCAGATCAATGTTATAGGTGTATATGTGAAGTATGGAGACTCTATCATGGTGAATTTAATCAGGACTGAGAAGTTACTGGAATATTTGGGGTGTACAAGGGTACTATTAAAAATATGTCTTAGTATTTCACAAGCGTTAAAAATAAAATAAAAGGAACCTCTTAGTATCATATCTGAGACATAGCATATGATAAAGTAATATTTTTTGGAATAAATGAATAATTGAACACCCCGTTCAGTAGATAGCCAGATACCAGCATTTATCCAGCAGGATATCATATTTTATTACTGGTGTGGAGGAGATTCTCACTGAGGCTGAGAATCAGTGCAAACTGCCTGAGGAAAGTGAACACAGCTCAGAGTAAGTTAGGAGGAAAATAGTACAAAGTGACCCATCAGCTGGCAAAGCCTATCATTAGTTTCACTCTGTAGATTGACTGAAAAAAAAAAAAAAAAAAACTGGTCAGAAAATTTCATTGATAAAAATATTATTAGGTGATATTCAAGAAAAGAAAAATAAGATGTAATAATGTTTAGACCATTTATGTTGGTCTCATTTTGTAGGGAAGTTCATCAATGCAAAACCAGCTCCCTGTCCATCCTAAGAGAAACAATCATAGTACATCTGACCATTTTTTT
>PVIA01017779.1:0-14656 GCA_004024845.1 Tonatia bakeri
TCCCTCCCCGATTCCACCCGCCCTTGGTTTTGTCCATGTACTCCTCACCTTCAGGAACAAATGTTCCTGAAATCCTCTACCCCTTCCCCCCATCATCCCCTCCCACTTCCTCTCTGGTTACAGTCAAATTGTTCTTAATTTTAATGTCTCTGGTTATATTTTGCTTGCTTGTTTGTTTTGTTGATTAAGTTCCACTTAATGGTGAGGTCATGTGGAAGATCATAGTTTTATAGATGAACAAAAACATCAAGTTCAGATTAATATATTATGGACTCATTTTTATATAAATCAAAGTAATAAAATCTTGTGTGTACACTTTGAAACAAATGTTAGAAAATGTGTGGAATGTCACACCCAAGGCTATTAACACTGGCTTAATGACAAGGGTCAGGTTCTACCCAGGAACTTTCAGATCCTTCTTTCAACTTTTTTTTGGCAACATCAGCAGAAACAGAAATAATAGATCCAACATAACAAGATTTTAAGCATATTTAATACCTCACAGCTTATAAAATAATATTGTTTTTATAAAACAACCAGGAAACTTAAAATTTTAAGAATTGGGTTCTCAAATTGAAAATAAAGTAGGGGAAAGAATTAAATTCTTAGAAAGAATCAAACAAAAGGAATGCAAGACTTGCACTGAAAAGTATAAAACATTGTACAGAAAAACTAAAGGTCTAAATAAATAGAGACATTAAATATTTTAGATTGGATAACTCAATATTTTTTAAAATGTGTACTTATTTACTTTAGGAGAGGGGAAGGGAGGAGAAAGAGATTGAGAATAACATCTATGTATGGTTGCCTCCTGATCGGCCCCTACTGGGGACCTTGTCTGCAACCCAGGCATGTGCCCTGACTAGGAACTGAACTGGTGATCCCTTGGTTCACAGGCCCAAGCTCAATTCACTGAGATACACCAACCAGGGACCCCACAGGTTTCTTCAGTTCAGAGATTTCCATATACAGAACCACAACACAATGACATAGGTTGCCCTGCCCTGACAAATACCTGAGGTTCCACCCCTTATAAAGTAACAGGTGCACTGAGGCAAAAAATACGGCCCAAATGAAAGAAGAGATCAAAGCTCCAGAAAAAAATACAACTAAGGAAAGAAGAGGCAGACAACCTATCAGATGCAGAGTTCAAAACACTGATAATCAGGATGCTCACAGAAATTGTTGAGTATGGTCACATAATAGAGGAAAAAATGAAGGCTATGAAAAGTGAATTAAAGGTAAATGTACAGAGAACCAACAGTGAAGGGAAGGAAAGCAGTACTCACATCAATGGTTCTTACCAGAAGGAAGCAATAAACATTTGACCAGAACAGAATAAAGATAGAAGAATTAAAAAATATGAGGAGAGGCTTAGGAACCTATGAGATAACATTAAGTGAATCAACATCCAAATCAGAGGGGTGCCAGAAAGAGAAAAGGAAAAGCAAGAAATTGAAAACTTATTTGCAAACATAAGGAAGGAGAACTTCCCTAGTCTGGCAAAGAAAATAGACTTCCAAGAACTCCAGGAAGCTCAGAGAGTCCCAAAGAAGATGGACCCAAGGAAGCACACAGAGGCACATCATAATTACATCACTCAAGATCAAAGATAAGGAGAGAATCTTCAAAGCAGCAAGAGAAAAGGAGACACTTACCAACAAAGGAGTTCCCATCAGACTATCTACTGATTTCTCAAAGGATACCTTGCAAGGAAGAAGGGTCTAGAAAGAAGTATTCAAAGTCATGAAAAGCAAGGACCCACAACCTAGATTACTCTATCCAGCAAAGCTATCACTTAGAATGGAAGGGCAGATATAGTGCTTTCTAGATAAGATCAAGTTCAAGGAGTTCACCATCACCAAACACTTATTATATGAAATGTTAAAGAGACTTGAGTAAGAAAAAAAGATCATCAAAACTATGAACAGTAAAAATGACAGCAAATTCACAACTATCAACAACTTATCCTAACAAACAAAAACAAGAAACTAAACAAACAACTAGAACAGGAAGAGAATCACAAAAATGAAGATCACATAGAGGGTTATCAGTGGGGTGGGGGAGGAAGTGCAGGAGGGAAAAGGTACAGGGAATAAGAAGCATAAACAGTAGGCACAAAATATACAAGGGAAGGTTAAGAATAGTATAGGAAATGGAGAAGCCAAAGAACTTATATGTACAACCCATGGACATGAACTAAGGAGGGGTGGGAATCTAGGCAGAGGTGGGGTGCATTTTGGAGGCAAATAAAGGGAAGGAAAAAAATGGGACAACTGAATAACATAATCAATAAAATATACTTTAATAAATAAAGCCATAATCTGAGAAATGAGAGTAAATCAATGACCCCATCAATCAATGACCATAGGTTTCTAGTACAGTGGGGAGAGTTTTAAAACCTCTCAATACCCTCAACTTGCATGTGCTATATCACTTTCTGCTGATAAAACTGGAAAGTTGGCAAAAGCATTTAAATGTTACTAATCATTTAGGAAATGAAAACAGTGTAAGGATTTATTATGCAAAGTAAAGGGGAAGGAGAAACCAGGGAGTTATTTATCACAGAAGCCACGTTTGACTTCAAGGCATTTCTTGATCCCAGACAACCAGATCCTTGGATTTGACAACCTTAGTGTGTGAGGGACAGAAACAAAGTCTAGTCCACACAGGATGAAGAGTCTAATGGGGATCCAGATGAAATGAATGGAGGGCTTGTGCCCTCAGGTACTTTGATGTAGCAAAAGAAATCCTGTCCAAAGGCTTGTGCCTTCACTGCAGGCCTAAATTTTACCCATAAGTAAGTTTTTCAAATACAATTGAGGATACAGCCAAAATCAACCAGCAAAATGATCTCTGTGAATAAGTGTGGAGAGGGAAACATAACGAGTTTACAAAAGAAGCCTGGCAATCACCACCTTAACCAAGTGATCAAGGTGAACATCCCTGAGGATAAGTCAGGCTGACATCTCCCCTGACAGAAGGGATGAGAAGGGCACTTCTCCTCAGGGAATTCTTTCCTGAAACCCATAACACCAGACTAAAAAGAATCAAGACCAACCAAGTTGAGGAACATTTTACAAAATGCCTGACTAGTACTCTTCAGTCCCTCAGGGTCATGAAAAACAAGGAGAAACTGAGGAACTGTCATAGACCATAGAATAGGTGACAAGATGACTGAGGGCAACATGGTATCCCGGAGTCAATCCTGGAACTCAACAAGGACTTTAATGGAAGAACCATTAAAATTTAAAAAGTCTGCAGTTTCAGTAACACCGATGTAGCAATGTGGGTTTTTCTGTTTTGATAAGTGTACCATAGCAGTGTAAGAGCATAACATCACAGGATGTGAAACTAGGTGTGAAGTGTACAGAAATTTCTAGAGTATCTTTACAACTTTTCTATAAATATAAAATTATTCCCCAAAAAAGTTTATTTAAATAATCTTTGGGAGTGAGAACAGCAGAAAATGTAGAAAACAGAGCCAGAAACTCCTCATACACTGAAAATATTAGATATACTTTTTTAAAATCTGTGCAAGTTTCCATATTAAGAAAGGAAACCTACAGCTAACATCAACCATAATGGCAAAATGAGAAAAGCTTTCTCTTTGGACCTGGGCTCAGTTTGCAGATGATTACTAGCATTACTTCTGCTCACCATAATGCTGGAAGTCCTGGCCAACACAATAAGCAAAGAAAAAAAATAAGTGTAAAGATTATAAAGAAATAAAAATTATCACTAAGTATACATTATGTAAGTTCATATATATCACCATGTAGGTTACTAACATTAGAAAGTGGCAAAGATTAATTTATTTTTATACCTTAGTAGCAGGCAGCTAGAAAGTTGACTTTAAATTATGCAGGTTTAAGAACAAAAAGTATCTACAAATAAATGTGGCAGAATGAGTATAAAACATCTAGAGACAAAGCTATAAATTTTATTAGAGAATATTTTTAATATATTCTATTGACTACACTGTTACAGTTGTCCCATTTCCCCCCTCTCTTTATTCCTTTCCCCCTTGCACCCCCATCCCACCTGCACTACTCCCCCATTTAGTTCATGCCCATGGGTCGTACATATAAGTTCTTTGGCATCTACATTTCCTATACTATTCTTAACCTCCCCCTGTCTATTTTGTGTCTACCAATCACACTTCTTATTCCCTATACCTTTTCCCACATTCTCTCTTCTCTCCCTCCCTGTTAATAACCCTCCATGTGATCTCCACTTTTGTGATTCTTTTCCTGTTCTACTTGTTTGTTTAGTCTGTTTTTGCCTTTTTAGGTTCAGTTGTTGATAGTTGTGAATTTGCCGTCATTTTACCATACATGTTTTTTATCTTCTTTTTCTTAGATAAGTCCCTTTAGCATTTCATATAAGAAGATCTTGGTGATGATGAACTCCTTGAACTTGCCCTTACCTAGGAAGCACTATATCTGCCCTTCCATTCTAAATGAAAGCTTTGCTGGATAGAGCAATCTGGGATGTAGGTCCTTGCTTTTCATGACTTTGAATACTTCTTTCCAGCCCCTTCTTGACTGTAAGGTTTCTTTTGAGAAATCAGCTGAGAGTCTGATGGGAACTCCTTTGTAGGTAACGGTCTCCTTTTCTCTTGCTGCTTTTAAGATTCTATCCTCATATTTAATCTTGGGCAATGTAATTATGATGTGCCTCGATGTGTTCCTCCTTGGGTCCATCTTCTTTGGGACTCTCTGAGCTTCCTGGATTTCCTGGGAGTCCATTTCCTTTGCTAGACTGGGGAAGTTCTCCTTCATTAGTTTTTCAAATAAGTTTTCAATTTCTTGCTCTTCTTCTGTTTCTGACACTCCCATGATTCAGACATTGGAACATTTAGAGTTTTTCTAGAGGTTTCTAAGCCTCTCCTCATTTTTTTGAATTCTTGTTTCTTCATTTTGTTCTGGTTAAATGTTTACTTCTCCCTTCTGGCCCAAACTGTTGATTTGAGTCCTGGTTTCCATCCCATCACTGTTAGTACCCCGTGCACTTTCCTTTATTTTACTTTTCACAGCCTTCACTCTTTCCTCTATTTTGTGACCATACTCAACAATTTCTGTGGGCATCTTGATTACCAGTGTTTGGAAATGTACATCTGATATATTGACTATCACTTTATTATGTACTTATATTTTTTCTAGAGCATTGATTTGTTCTTCCATTTGGGCCATTTTTTTGTGTGTGTGTTGGCATGATAGTTACTTAGTACAGGGTGGAACCTTAGGTTTCACCAGGGCAAGGCAACCCATATTTCTGCATTTTGGTGCAATATGGGGGCAGGGTCTGAGAAGGAACAATGTGGTTTGCTGGGCTCTTGGCTGGCTTTCAGTCACTTCCCCCACTACCCACAAGCACATTGGACCCTTCTGGTGCTGATTCCCAGGTGAGTGGGTTTGTGTACATTCTAGAACCCTGTGGGTCTCTCCAGGGAACTCTCCTGTAAGGTGGGATCTTCCCATGTTGCCACAAACCCCACAGCTTTTTTCAGTCAAAGGTTTTGATGCTTTATTTTCCCATGCTGGAACCCTGGGTCCCTTGATCTGCCTCACTTCCCAGTTGTTCCTCCCAATTTGTCCACACAGAAATGTTGGACCACCCTCTCTGCCAGCTACCACCTCACCTGGTCCTCTAGCCGCCACCTTGCCTAGAGTCCTCTCTGTCCAAGCTGCCCACCTCCTTCCTTCCTACCAGTCTGGATGAATGTTTCTTCTTTAACTCTTTGGTTGTCCATCTTCCATACAATTCGATTTTCTTGCAGTTCTGCACTTTTTTGTTTTTAAACTTTTTATTGTCCTTTCAGTTGTGGAAGGAAGCACAGTGTTATCTACCTACAATTCCACCTTGGCTGGAAGTCTCTAAAGAATATCTTTTAATTAATAGTATGCATATACCATATTAATAAGATAGAAAATCGATATCATAATGATGTCAATTCTCCTCTGGTCAATCCACAAATTCATTACAATCCTAATACAAATTCCAACAAGATTTTGACAAGCTGGTTTGGACATGCAAAAGGACAAGGCACTTTGAAAAGGGAAAGAGGATGGGAAGATGCACTCTGCCAGATGTCAAAGTTCACATGAAGTTGCTGTCACTCTGACAGTTGTTGTGGCACTAAGAGAGGCTATTGTAGGCCAATGGAAGGGGAGAGAGAGCACAGAGCAGACCCTGCACATGTGGCCACTGGGTAATGAAAAGGGCATCAGAGGAGAAGGCAACAGGATGGTTAATCAAATGTGGTGCCTCAGAAAAAAAGACAAAAAAAATGATAAGTCCTTCAAAGTGTATATGAGATGCCAAGAAATTCAGTCTCAGATAAGACAGGAAATATTTTTAAAAATTCATCCAGATGAGGATGGTACAAAGGTCAAACATGAGTGAAGTAGGCTGTAAAACCATGGCAGACAGGAGAGAAAGTGAAGGAACACAGACACCAACCTGCAGACAGGGTTCACCTTCAGGAAAAACCCAGTGGTGAAGGAAGAAATCCAAAAACACTTAATGTCACAAAAACACCTACATAAATAAAGCAACACTGTACAGATTGCTTGATTTAGTAACAAAATGTGATTTAAAGTTGAGCTTACAGAGCTATGGAAGGAAATTAAGACCACTCTGAAAAACAAACAGAATTAATTCTTTCAAATTAGAAATTATAAGAAACCAAAAAGAAAAAAAGAGCTAAAATGAAAATGATTGTCACAGAGAAAAAATTTGAGAGAACCATTATGAACACAAAATAAAAAACTAAAGAATAAAGGTTTAGGGAACATATAAAGCTGTGAGAGCTAAAGTTGCATCAATGAAATAATAATTTTGCACAAACTTCAAAAAATAAAAAGTTTTACAACATATTGGAGAAGGAAGCATCTCTGAAATAGAGGTGAAATTGAATCTGCCACCTTAAAGAACCCAAGAACTGTGTGTAAGTAGAGGTGCATGGAATTCACCAGTAACTTTTGGTATCACTTTTATTTATGTATGATAACCATGGTGTATCCATCTTACTAAATTAATACTGTAAGTCTATACTCTAAATTTCAAGACTTAATAAGATAGAAGTCACCAGAAACAAAGTTAAAGACAAGAAAAGTATATTTTTAAAGTTCAAACTAAGCAGCAAACTTTCCCTTGTCATTAAAGGAAGGACAATCAACTCAACTAATAACATTGCTCAAAAATAAACCAACAATTCAGAGAAGAAGCAATTTAAATAGACAATAGACAGGAAAAACCCATGTAATCAGAGAATTCAGATTAGCAGGCCGCATCCCTTTATCCAGCTCCTTTGTGAAGTCTGGGTGTGGAGAGATGGCTCATCAGCCA
Organism: Tonatia bakeri; assembly: GCA_004024845.1. Taxonomy (NCBI): domain Eukaryota; kingdom Metazoa; phylum Chordata; class Mammalia; order Chiroptera; family Phyllostomidae; genus Tonatia; species Tonatia bakeri. The sequence continues at coordinate 7,354 of PVIA01017779.1, forward strand.
ATGGTAGGAGAATACAGTGGTTCAGCCATAGGAATATAAAAAAGGGAACTTAGCATTATCTGCAGTGTAAACAAAAGAGTGTTATCACCCTCAACAATTTCACATTTCAGTTTTTGGAACTAGACAAATACTTGCGTACACACAAAAACATAAAGAAGTATGAAATTTTATTTCAGAGCTTGTTGGTATAAGAATTACGGTGTATAGACTCCATGCAGTAGTTTGTGGCCATTAAAAACAATGAGATGGATCCACATGATGATTAACATGAAAGGATTTCTAGCCTTTTCTTTGCCAAATGTGTAAACCTCTCCAGAGCAGGAAATGAAAGTACAAACAGAACACTCAGCCTGCACTAGTCTTTGGTACCCTGCCCCTCCTCCTCCTTTGACTCCCTTACCAAGACCCCTGGGGGAAGAACCAGACCCCCAGCCGGAGACCAGGGTAGGCCCAGTGCTGACCCAACACAGGTCAGATAGGAGACCAAGGCACCCAGATTTGAAAAGTCAGATGTTTAACCTGAATTTTATATTTTCTAAAGTACCCTCTTGAAATGAGCTATGTGAAAGTAGAGGAAGCCTGAGGGAAAAGAGAAGACACAGAGGTCATGAGAAATAACAAATTGCTGCCTCAGAACCTCAGGAAGCACAACCCAGTTGAAATGGCTCAATAGTGGAATAGTAGGTGTAAGACAAGAGTCCTGTGGGCTGTGACAGCTGTGCTCACACCAGCAGCTCTCCCTCTGCTGTTTAAAGATCCGCTTCCCTCACTACGTATTCTTCCATTCCATGACATGACTCATGAGTGTTCTGGTAAACAGGGTTAATGTCAAGGTTTAGAGGAGTGTCTAATAACAGGTACTAAAGCAGCAGGGCTGCCAGAGAGAAAGTTAAACTGACCTGGTGCTGAGGTCACTGCCCTTGGTGGCCATCATTCTGCCCTTGATCCTGCCAGGACCTCTGATGCCTCCGATGTCCCCTGCCTGGTTTCAGGGAGACTGCTCAGTTCTGAGCAGGAAATATGTAACATACTCACCCTGAAAGGGCTCCACCCAAATGGGGAAAAGAGAAGTGAAACTAACTATTGTGTGCTGCCCTATGCTGCATTTCCTCTTCTGTAGCCCCATAGGATATTGACAGAGGTCCTCAGCCATCAGGACACGTGGCAGCAGGAATGCAGGATAAGGAGGGACAACCAGGACATGGAATCCAAAGAGGTGGTCTGCCAGAGGGTGCACAACCAGTCCTCTGTAGTCCCCTTGTGTGTGCAAAGACACCAAAAACAACCTGTGAACCCACTGTCCCGAGCTGCCTCAACCTTCTAAGGGGGTGCAGGGCTTACATGGGGTGAGAATGAAGCCATGTTGCCCCTTGTCCATGTGGAGATGGCTGTTGGGAGAGAGGAAAAGGCAGAAATTCAGATCCTTCACTCAGACCCCTGGAGAGCCTGGAGCCAATTGAGCTGCTCCCAGTGTTTGGACACAGGGCTGGAGAAGCACCAACCTTAGAGCAATGGTTTCCATATTTGATCCCTGAGTCTGACTTCCTCTGGCTGGGACTAAGGCTTCTGGCCCAATGAAATTTTAGATACAGGGAAGGTTCTACCCTCTCTCCATGAATGTTCCTTCATTCCCCTCAAAGGGGTGAATATTGATCATATTGGGACAGATTCCAGGACACTGAAGAGGATTTTCCTACCAGTGGGCAGGGTCTCTGTGTGTCCCTCCAGACTGGTAAGCTGAGCCTCTGGAGGACACAGCTGCCCTGTGCCTCCTACCTGCACGGGACTCATGGCCTAGACAGTCTGACACAGATGACACCTGCCTTTCCAGTGTCCCTCCTCTCTCTCTCCTCTGTCCCCAGGCAGCAGGCAGACTAGGCCAACACTACACTGGGTGTTGGCATAAATGCGCTAGCTTTTCCCTGAGTCTGCTTGGATTCACCAAATCACCACCTGAATGAGAGGCAGATAGCAGTTGGCTGGGTGGGAAACTGTCACAAGTGTCTTGTTCATGACATAGTCTTTCCTATAAGGCAGCCAGGCAACTGCTTGGTTAGCTGTCTGCTGAGCAGCCCGGCACCAAGGAATAGACAAGAGAAACACACAGCAACTATGCTATTTATGCAGCTTTGATTGAATGCAGGTTAACTCAAAGTTGAACACCGATATACATTAACATCCTACTCAGATGCTAACAATCTAAGAGGATTATAACACACATACACAGGGATCAAAGGGGGATAACAAACCCGAGTCCCAGAGTCTCAGTCTGCAGGTCCTAGAGCCAGTACAGTGGGCAAGGGAGTTGCCATTGTCTTGCAAAGAAGGATCTCCGAAGTCAGGCGGGCAGCAGGGCCGGAGAAGTACTCAGTCCAGCAGGGCAGAGCCTCGAGTGACTGTTGCCAAGGGAGCTTGGTATGGGAAGGAGCAGCACTCTGGTGTGTGGAGCTCAGCTGTCTCAGCAGTGGAATGGAACCTGCCTCAGTTATACCTTGAAAATGTTGTACTGCACCCTTCTGGGTCTTTCCAATAAATGTCTTGGCACCCTTAATGCCAAAGGTGGAATTTCCCCAGGTGCCTAGCTGTGGGTGGTCCCACTCCACTGACACAGCTCCTCTGATCACGTGTGCAGATATCATAGGTGTGTCTCCTTGCCACACATTTCTGCTCTGACCACATGGGCAGACCTGTCTCCTCGCCAGATGCATTTACTCTGACTTAGGGAATTTTCCTCTAGAACCAAAGTGTCATGACTGACTGACAGCCATTTTAGTCACCATAAGTGACTCCTCTTTCTTTTATATGCTTTATATATACTTCATGCTTTTTTATACTTTGTTTTATATACTTTGTGGTCTTACTTGGACCAATGCCATTTTATTGGTCCTGCTCTCCACGCAAATCTACAGCTGCCCACCTTCTGAGTGGACACTCTCACACTGGGACTGCCCTGGCTCAAAGAAAGGAGTCTCATTCCTGGGACCAGAGAAAGCTGGGAACACACCCCACTCAGTGAACAGCAGTGGTTTCTGTGGGATCAGGAGTCTCCTGTGGAGAAGCAAATACGTTTGAACCAGGAAACAAGGTCAGAGCCACCTGGGTTAGGAACCAAAGAAGACCATCTTCAGAAGCAAGTGGACTCCCTAACAGTCCTGCTTGGCTGACTTGAAGGAGAGAAGGCAGTGCCTGGGGCATTTTCCAGGGTGGCAAAGAGCAATGACAACAGGGACAAGTCCTGTTTTCAAGGAAGTTGCCTGAGTTACGTGGCCTAGAAACCTGGAAAACAGGAGAGGCAGCAAAGGAGGGTCATGAGGCAAAAGACATGGTGAGGAAATGGGCGTATCTTGTTCACCAGGGGCAGCTTCCAAACAGACATAAAAAATGGGCTGAGTCTCCAGCCTGGGAGACCCTCAGGGAACAGAGGCTTATCCCTGAGATGTGGCAGGGAGTCCAGACCTGAGAAGTCACAGGCAAGAGGAAGAAAGCAGCAGCAACAGCAGCCACTGTTCTGAGGATAGAGTCCTGTGGCACTTCTGTGGATGTAGGAATGGACACGGTGGCACCTTGACCTCAAAAGGAACACTCAGGCCTTGCACCAGTGTCCCCTTCTTGGAGGACGCCTATCAACCAGTGGGACTGCTGGCGCCCCTGCCCTCCCTTCTTTCTGGGAAGACTCTCAGGCTGGGAGTTCTGTGAAAGGTGAGTCTGCTCCTTGATGGGTCTCCCTGGGCTCATCCTGCTGGAGACACCTGGGCTTTGTGTTCCTCCAAGCTCAAGTGCATGAGGACAGTGGTCTGTGGGATGCGTGAGAAGTGGATAATGGTAGATTCAGCAGCTGGGCCTGCGAATAAATCCAATCCAATAGGGTTCAGGTTTAGGGGTTATTTTTGGCACACATCTAAGCCACATCTGTTGATCCAGCTTTTATCAGGAAGAATGCTGGTATTTTTACCTCCATCTGTATCATCTCTGTCTGTCAGTTGTTTTAGAACTCATTTCAGGATACTTGGGGAGAATTTATGCACAGAATTTTAGGTTTTTCTCTGTGACTTTCTTTCTTCTGGGTTTCCCACCTTCATCCCCAGAGAGCATGGTTGCCACGGTTTCTTCCTAGCTCTGCTGATCATTCACAGAAAAAAAGAACTTTATGCAAAGTTCAAGCCACCCACACAAGCCTGTGGCTGCAGTCAGGTGTCAGTAAACAGGAAACATCTCATGCTGCCTGCTTCCTTGGTGCTCTTTTCCTTCCGACTCACCCAACTTTTGTTCACTTTGCAGAAGTCTCAGGCAGTTGTTCTCTGACCATTGTCCACAATTTCTAGATGTCTTCTGGAAGCAACAGGTTGGGTAGTAACTCACTTCTGTGGATCGGAAGCAAAACTCTCCATCCCTGCTCGCAAACAGTGGACCAGCACTGCCCACTCCAAGGCCCAACCTTGTTCTGGCTTCTGGAGACCCAGTGGGTCCAGTGTCCCTGAGTTTCTGCCCACCAAGAAAGAAAGATGCTGCTGTGCAGAGCATCAGAGGCACATATTTGTTAGGAGACACACAGCCAGACTAGATACACTTTGTACTTCTGTGCTCACAGGAGCAAAAAAACCACACCTACTTAGAGTGGTGGCCTTGCTTCATAAGCAAAATAATACAGCAAATAATATGCCTGGAGGAAAAATATGGCTTATTCTAGAAGGTGGAGTTAACACTTACAAACAACTATATATAAGAGGCATGTAAGTTGTTGCTGAAAAGCTTAGCAATTTTTTTTCTATCTTAAAGAAGGAGGTTGAGTTATGGTTGTTAAGTCTGGCTTTTGCTTCAAGGACTTATTTATATGGACATCTTTCCAAGGGATTTGGGTCACAGCCTTCTCTCTACCTCTTTCCTGCTCTCAATCCCGTGTGTGTGTAACAAAGGAAGAAAGAACACCCAACTGTGTATAGTGGAGAGTTCAAGTCATCCTTTTTTAAAAATTTTACAGTTAATTACATTCCTGTTATTTTACCCTGAAGAATGCTCTTTAGCATTTCTTTTCTCACTACAATATTTATTTTATTTAAACTTTTTATTTACTGAATTGAAGGAGAGAGGAAGGGAGCAAGAAAGAGAGAAATCTGTATATTGTTCCATTTATTTATTTATTTATTTATTTATTTATGCATTGGTTGATTCTTTTATGTACCCTGACTGGGGATTGAACCTGCAATGCTGGTGTACTAGGATGATGCTAAAACAAAATGAGCTACCATGCAGTTCTAGTAGTGATGAATACCCTCAGTTTCCATTTGCTTGGATAATTCTGTTTCTCCTTTAAATCTATAGATCAGCTTTGCTGAGTACTAATCTTCAATAGCAGTTCTTTCCTTTCAATATTTTCAATATATCATTAAATTTCTCATGACCTGCAAAGTGTCTGTTCCAAAATTGCTTGTAATCTTATGGGGGCTCTGTTGTATGTGCCCAGTCACTATTCTCTTGCTTCTTTCAAAACTCTCTCCTTGTCTTTAAATTTGACAATTTAGTTATAAAGTTTGTCAGTATAGCCCTTTGAAAGGGTAGGGTAGGGGAGGGTAATGGAGGAAAAATGGGAGCAACTGCAATTGAACAACAATTTAAACAATTAAAAAAATAAAGTTCAACCTATGTGGGCTTTTATACTGTAAGATTATAAATGACCATTTCTCTCCCCAAATTAGAAAGTTTTCAATCAATACTGCTTTAGACTTTTTGTTCCTTTCTTTTTCATTTTGCCTTCCAGGAGTACCATGATGCATATATGTTTTCCTTGAAAATGTCTCCTAAGTCCTGTGGGTGATCTTCTCGATTTTATATTCTCCTTTGCTCCCCTGATTGGATGATTTCAAATACCTATCTTCTAGCCCACTGATTCTTTCTTCTGCTTAACTGAGTTTAATGTCAAGCTTTTTATGCAATTCTTCAGTATAGTCATTGTCTGCTCTGGATCTAGGATGTCTCTTGATCTTTTTGATAGTTTCTTTTTCTTTGTTGAACTTCTAATTTTGTTCATGCATTCTCTTCTAATTTAATTTTGTTTTCTATGTGTTCTTGTTTTATTTCCTGAATAGCGAACACTTTCTTAAAATCCTGCTCAAATTCCGCCTCCAGGTTAATTCCCATTAAGTACAAGGCATGATCCTGAAAAAAAATGACAAAAATAATGACTTCATTATCACTGTCATTAGACACTTTGTGATTCGGAATGATCACAACTTTTGCCTAAAACACTTACATTAACCAGGTTAAGATTAAAAAACTCATGTGGCTAAGAGTACTTTCTGTGTCTTAAGTGAACAATTATTTACTATTAACTAGGCAAAAATGGAAAATCATTACCATGCTTGGGGACTCTTACTCATTTCATTTAGGTTCTTTACTTTAGTGATAATCTAAAAAGTAATCTAAAGTCTTTGTAATCATAAAATATTACAGATGTCTAAGTATAATCAGTGATATTTCTTTCAAATTGTCACTTGTATTTCTCTCTGGTGACTCCTGTTAACTATATGGTTCATTTACATACCAAGCAACCTGGAGTCTGAAATTTCTGAGAAGTTGGATTAATAATATTTGGGGGATGATAAGAAGGGTAATATGACTTTAGGACACAATTCTCTTCTCATTTTGTTCAGAGCAGGGAACACGCACTGTTTTCAGTGGGCACTTCTTTCCTTAGAAGAGAGGAAAGAGCTCTTAGGGGTCTGAAATTTTGGTTACAGGGAATCCTAGGGACTCACTTATATGCTCTATCTTGAGTTTTAAAAGTCCCTCACTTTTAGATATCTTGCTTGTATAGGCTTGTTATAAGGTGAGATAAACTGTAAAATTTCCGTACACCAAAAAAATGAGGGCAGAGAAACTTAATGGAGAAAAAAAGGAAATGGAAGTGAAAAAGAAACTTACTTTATTAAATGCCCTGTGATTCTGAAAGATGAGGTGCATGTCCCTCATAAAGCCGTCCACATTGGGGTAATGCCGCTCACTTAGATTCTTCTTTATCTTATTCAGCATCATAAAATTATCCATGCCTTGATAAGCCTGCACACTCTGGTGAAAAATAATTAATGAGAGAATTTCCGATACAGCACATGTCTGCCTTCTGTGCATTCCTGCAAAATCCAGCCAAAGTGCAAGGCAATGATAACAGCAGCTCGTGCTCTCACTCCCATGGGTTTCAGATCACAAATCCCACAAGAGCACATGCCAAGACCAGGCAACACCATGGCAACCTATCATCACGGTTTGTTATCATTACTTACATACTTATCTTGTTCCATTTGCTCAAGAG
>PVIA01017780.1:0-14653 GCA_004024845.1 Tonatia bakeri
AATCTGGGATGTAGGTCCTTGCTTTTCATTAATTGAAATACTTCTTTCCAGCCCCTTCTTGCCTGCAAGGTCTCCCTTGAGAAATCAGCTGACAGTCTGATGGGAACTCCTTTGTTGGTTACTGTCCCCTTATCTCTTGCTGCTTCTAGGATTCTCTCCTACATTTTTACCTGGCTAATGTATTTATGAAGTGCTTTGGTGTGTTCCTCCTTGGGACCAACTTCTTTGGGACTCTCTGAGCTTCCTGGACTTCCTGGAAGTCTATTTCCTTTGCCAGACTGGAGAAGTTCTCCTTTACTCTATGTTCAAATAACTTTTCCACTTGTTACTCTTCCTCTTCCCCTTCTGGTACCCCAATAATTCAGATGTTGGAACTTTTAAAGATGTCCTGGAGGTTCCTAAGCCTCTCATTGTTTTTTTTTTTGAATTCTTATTTCTTCATTATTTTCTGTTTGGTTGTTTCTTTCTTCTTTCTTGTCTGCTCTATTGTTTTGAGTCCCAGTTTCCTTCCCATCACTATTGGTTCCCTGTGCATTTTCCTTCATTTCTCTTATCATAGTCTTCATTTTTTTCATCTAATTTGGAACCAAATTCAACCAATTATTTAAGCATCCTGATCACCAGTGCTTTGAACTGTGCATCTGATAGGTTGGCTATCTCTCTGTCACTTAAAAGGATGGGTTCTGGGGCTTTGATTTGTTCTTCTGTTTGAGCCATCTCTCTCTCTCTCTCTCTCACTCTTTCTCTCTCTGGTCTGGTCACACAGGGGGTGGAACCTTAGGTGTTCACCAGGGTGGGGCACCCCAGTCGCTGGGTTGTGAAGTTGTATGTGGGGGCGGGGTCAAGAGGGAACAATGGCAGTTGCTCCATTATCCGTGGGACCTCAGTCCCTTCTGCTGCTTCCCCCAAGCAAACTGGGTCCATCTGGTGCCAATTCCTGTGTGGGTGGACTTGTGCATGCCATGGGATCCTCCAAGGACCTCTCCCGTAAGACTGGATGTCTGTCAGTGCACCTCAACTCCCACAGGTGTCTGCAATCAGTGTCCCAAGGCTCTACTTTCCAGCACTGGGATCCTGGGTTGTGCACAGTGCCTTGCTTTACAATTGCTGCTTGACTGGGTCTACCAGTTGCCACCCCTCAGCTGGGGTCTGCCAGCTGCTGCTTGCACACTCAGGGTCCACCCATTGTGGTCTTGTGCACCCTGGATGCCTTAAGCACCCCTGGATGCCTTACGTGCCTGGTCCCAACTCTCTCTGCTCTCCCCCCTGCGACCTACACCTGACTGCTCATCTCTGCCTCTCCTACCAGTCTGGATGAATGGGTCTATTTCAACTTCTTGGTTGTCTGACTTCCATTCAGATCAATTTTCTGTCAGTTCTGGATGTTATTCTGTTTCTAAATTGTTGTTCCTATCTTGGTTGTACATGGAGGTACGGTGCACCCACCTATGCCTCCATTGTAGCCGGAGGTCCCCCCAAATAAGGTATTACCAAAGATATTATGTCATTGAACAATGCATGGGTCAAGAATGAGATCATGGAAGAAACCAAGAAGTTTCTGGAAACAAATGAAAATGAACTCACAACTACCCAAAACTTATGGGACACATCAAAGGCAGTCTTGAGAGGGAAGTTCATAGCAATACAGGTGCATCTAAAAAAGATAGAAATATTTCAAATAAAATAACCCTACACATAAAACAACTTAAGTAAGAACAACAAACACAGCCCAGAGAGGGCAGATGGAAGGAATTAACCAAGATAAGAGCAGAAGTAAATAACATAGAAACTAAAAGAACAATTCTAGGGATCATAAATCCAGGAGCTGGTACTTGGAAAAGATAAAGAAAATTGAGTAGCCTTTAAGCAGATTCATCAAGAAAGAAAGAGAGAGAACCCAAATAAACACAATCAGGAATGAAAGAGGAGAGATTATAACTGATACCACAAAAATGCAAAGATTGTAAGAAATTACTACAAAAAGACATGTACCAAGAAATTTGAAAATCTAGGTGAAATGGACAAATTTCTAGAAAAATATAATCTTTCAAAACTGAATGAAGGAGAAGCAGAAAGCCTGAACAAACCAGTAACAGCTGACAAAATCGAAGCTGTAATAAAAAATACTATGGACACAGAAAACCCTGACTCAGATGGTTTCATAGGAGAATTTTACAAAGCATTTAAGGATGCTCTAACCCCTTTCCTTCCCAGATTATTCCAAGAAATCCAAGAAAAGGTAAGACTCCCAAAGTCTTTTTTTATGAACCAGCCTTGTTGTAATCAGAAACCAGATAAAGACATAACAAAGAAAGACAACTTCAGGCAAATATCACTGATGAACATAAATGCTAAAATCCTCAGAAAATATTTGCAAACTGCATCCAGCAATACATTAAAAATATCATACACCATGATCAGGTGGGATTCATCCCAAGATGCAAGGATGGTACAATATTCACAAATCAATAAATATAATACATCATATAAACAAAACAAAAGACACAACTCATATGAGCATGTGAACAGATGTGGAAAAACATTTGTTAAGGTACAACACCCATTTATGATAAAAATACTTAGCAAAGTAGGATTCGAGGGAGCATTCCTCAACCTTATACAGGCCATATACTAGAGACATACAGCCAACATCATAATCAATGGGTAAAAACTTATACCTTTCCCACTAAGATCTGGAGCAAGACAAGGATGCCTGCTTTCACCACTACTATTCATCATAGTATTGGAATTCCTAGCCTCAGCATTGGACAACAAAATAAATAAAAAGCATCCAAATTGGAAAGGAGGAAGCAAAACTGTCATTGTTTGAAGATGACATGATAGTGTATATAGAAAATCCTATAAACTCCACCAGAAAACTACTTAACCTAGTAAGTGAATTTGGTGAAACAATGTGATAAAAAGTCATTATTCAGAAATCAATTCATTTTTGTACACCAACAACGAAATATCAGAAACAGAAATCAGGAAAAAATCCCATTTGATAGAGTGACAACAAAAATAAAGTTTCTAGGAGTAAATCTAACTAAGGAGGTAAAATACATGTATTCAGAAAACTATACAATTATGAAGAAAGAAATTAGGGAAGACACAAACAAATAGAAGCATTGACCATGTTCATGGATTAGAAGAATTAACATCATCAAAATGTCCATAATACACAAAGCAATTTATACATTCCATACAGTCCCTATTAAAGTACCAATGATATATTTCAAATATATAGAACAAACATTTTAGAAATTTATATGGAATCATAAAATGACCCCAAATAGATGCAACAATTTTGAGAAAGAAGAACCAAATAGGAGGAATTACAATACCTGATATCAAACTGTATTACAAGGCCACTGTAATCAAAACAGCCTGGTACTGGCATAAGAACAGACACATAAACCAATGGAACAGACTAGAGACCCCAGAAATAAACCCAACTCTTTACGGTCAATTAATATTTGTCAAAGGGGGAAGAAGCATAACATGAAGTAAAAATAGCCTCTTCAACAAATGGTGTTGGGAGATGTGGAGAGCAAAATGCCAAAAAAAAAAAAAAAGAAAAGAAATTTTATCACCACACAAACATAAATTCAAAGTGGACAAAAGACTTAAATATAAGTCCTGACACCATAAAAATTCTAGAGGAAAACATCTGCAGGAGACTCTCAGATATTCCATGTGGCAATATCTTCACAGATATGTACCTCAAAGCAAGGGACATAGAGGAAAGAATAAATAAATGAGACCTCATCGAATTAAAAAGCTTCTGCATGGCTAAAAATAACAGCATTAAAATGAAAACATAACCAACTATATGGGAAAACATATTTGCCAATGATACCTCAGAAAAGGGTTTGATCTCCAAAATACATAGAGAACTCACATGACACTACACCAGGAAGACAAACAATGAGATACCATTTCACACTGGTTAGAATGGCCATCATATGCAAATCAACAAACAAGTGTTAGAAAGTATATATAGAAAAGGGAACTCTAGTACACTGTTGGTGGGAATGTAGACTGGTGCAGCCACTGTGGAAAACAGTATGTAATTTCCTCAGAAAGCTAAAAATGGAACTTCTTTTGACCTGGCAATTCCACTGCTGGGATTATATCCTAACAACCCTGAAATGCCAACCTAAAAGAACTTATGCACCCCAATGTTTATAGCAGCAAAATATTCAATAGGCAAGTGCTGGAAGCCACCTAAGTCCCCATCAGTAAATGAGTGGATCAAAAAACTATGGTACATTTACCCAATGGAATACTATGCAGCAGGAAGAAAGAAGGCACTCCTATCCTTTGTGACATCATGGATGGAACTGGAGAGCATTATGCTAAGTGAAATAGACCAGGAGGTGAGGGAAAATTACCACATGATCTCACCTTCAACTGGAACATAATCAACAAAAGAAAAAAACAAACAAAATATAACCAGAGACATTTATATTAAGAACAATCTGACACTAACCAGAGGAGAGGCAGGAGGGTGTAATGGGGGGAAGGATTTTCAGGAACTACAATGGACACATGGACAAAACCAAGGGGAAGGATGGAAGTAAGGGATAGAGGTGGATTTGCCTGAGGTGTGGAAGAGTAGTGGTGGGGGAAATGCAGATAACTATAATTGAACAACAATAAAATAATTAAAAAATAAATGAGTGGATAAAAAAAAACTATGGTACATTTATAGGTTGGAGTACTACGCAGCTGAAAGAAAGAAGGAGCTCCTACCCTTTGAGACAGCACTGATGCATCTGGAAAGGATTATTGTAAGTGAAATAAGACAGGCAGTGAAAGGCAAATACTGTATCATCTCACCCATAAGTGGAACATAATCAACAGAACAACATAATCAAGTATAATATAACAGGAGACATTGAAATTAAGAACAAACTGATATTACCCAGAGACATGGTGGGAGGGGATAATGGGGTGGTGGTGAAGGGTTTTCAGGAACATCTATAAAGAACACATGGAGAAAACTAAGTGGTGGTGGGGTCAGGGGTGAGAGCTGGTTGTGCTGGGATTGTGGGTAGTAGCGGGGGATTGAAGACAAGTGTACTTGAACAATAGTAAAAAAGTAAAAAGAAAAGGAAGAAACAAAATTGTGTGAGTAGAAGATATGATCATGTATGAAGAAATTATTGAGATATGTACCAAAGAAAGAGCTGCCAAGTATAAAAAAATAACTTTAAAACATTACCAGATATAAGACTAAGGTACAAAAATTAATTTTATTTGTGTATACTGTCAATGAACATCTGGATATTGTAATTAAAAATATCATTAACAATAGCATTCATAAACATGAAATGCTTAAGAATAAATTTAACAAAATGTGTGGAACATCTGTATATTCAAATTATATTGATGAGAAGAATTAAAGAAAACAAATACAATTTTAAATATTAAAATAAGGTTCCCCATTTCTTACTCTTTGTCTTCTCCTTCTGGCACTCCTATGATGTGAATGTTGAACCTCTTACAGTTCTCCCAGAGGCTCCTTACTCTATCCTTGTTTTGTTTTGTTTCTTTTTGGGGATGGATTGTTTTTTCTTTTTATTGTTCTGATTTTTTTTTTTTTTGCTTCCTAACCTCCAAATTATTCACTTGATTCTCTGCTTCATACACTATGCTATTGTTTTCTTATAATTTGTTATTTATTTCAATTAGGGTATGCCTCATTCCTCACTGGATCATTTTTATGTGTTGAGATCCTCACTAAATTCCTTGAGCATCAGTATAACTGGTGTTTTGAACTCTACATCTGATATATTGCTTATCTCCATTTTGTTTAGTTCTTATTATGGTGTTTTGATCTGTTCTTTCATTTGGGCCATGTTTCTTTGTCTCCTCATTTTGGCAGCCTCCCTGTGTTTGTTTCCATGTGTTAGGTAGAGCTGCTATGACTCCCTGCCTTGGAAGTATGGCATAATATAGTAGGTGTCCTGTAGAATACACAAGCACATCCTCCCCTATTATACAAACAGGGTTCTCAAGGTGCACCCTTTGTGTGGCCTGAGTAGACAAAAATTATAACTAAAATATAAAGAAATCATCACTCAGAACTATCAAAAATTGAGTTGAAAGTAAGTCTGACAACTACAGAATTAAAGGAACCACATCCATCCTGACTGGTAGGAAGGGCAGAGATGCAAACAGTCTGGTCCCATATCCAAGCGCAGTGACTAAAAATTCAAGAGGGATATTTTCATAGAAAGGAATCCTAGCCTCACACCAGACTCCCTAGACCAGGGTTCTAATTCCAAGAAGATAAATACAAAAACCAGCAGAGATTGAGTTGGTGGAAGAAACTCTAGAGTCCCACATAATTCGTCTTAAAGAACACACACATGGACATAATTAGACTCATTCCCTTTGAGCTCCAGCACCAAGGTAGCATCTTGGAAGGCACTAGTGGCATACAGGGAGAAACTGAAGTATCTGGAATCAAGGTGAGTACTAGGGGATAGCTTTTTCCCAGACAGGCAGGCAGAGGCCATTGTCCATTTTCTTAACACTCCCTACACCTAGCCATAGGGCTGGAGGCTCGTGTCATATCTCAGACTCCATCACCCTGGCTAACACTGTATTCCCTGCCCTGGAGATCCCCAGAGACTGTGCCCCACCCAGTTTATGGGCCCACACAAGCTGATGTTCTGTATGAATTGTTGGTCTTGGCTCATGCTTCACAGATTTCTAATCTTCTCCAACAAGAAGCAGCCAGCCTCAGTGAGCTCCCAGACACACACCTCTTGCTAAGAGTCCCCAGGCCCATCACTAGCAGCAACAGTTTCATAGGTTGGCTTTGCTGGGAATCTCCAAGCCCAGCACAAGTAGCAACCATCTCAGAATGCTGTATAGCTCATGCATGGTGGCCCCAGCAAAAGAGAGTTGGGGGCTGAACTTAGCATGAATCATCCAGGAAACTCCAGAGCCTTGTACCCAGTGGACAACTATAGACCATGTCAGAGAATCACCATCCTGCACTCACACAGCTGATCCTTCATGGAGGGCAAAGGTTTGAGGTCAGTGGTCACAGCCAGACCTTGCAGCTGACAGGCCTGGGTAAATCCTTCCCATTTGCCTGTCAACAACAATCAAGGCTCAACTACAAAAGGAGAGTGAGATGCACTCTAAGACCTACAATATACCATAGAACATATTTCAGAAGGTTTTCTCTTCAACTTTTGGTCACGTTGTTAAATATTGATTAAATATCTTATTGCTGTTGATTTAGACTAATCTATTTTGGCCCCAAACCATAAAAATCATAGAAGAAAATGTAGACAGCAAAATCTTGGACATTGCTTGTAGCAATATTCATCAGATATATCTTTCCAGGAAAGGGAAATGAAAGAAAAAATAAACAAATGAGATTACATCATACTAAAAAGTTTTTGCCCAGCAAAGGGAATCATCAACAAAATAAAAAGAAAACCCTCAGAATGAGAGAACATATTTCCCAATACATCTGATAAGGGGTTAGGAGTCAAAATTTATAAAGAATTTACAAAACTCAACACTGAGTAAACAAACAACCCAATTAAAACATGGGTAGAAGACCCGAATAGACACTTATTCAAAGTGGACATACAGATGGCCAAAAGACATATGAAAACATGCTCAACATCACTAATCATCAGAGAAATACAAATTAAAACCATAATAAGATGTCATCTCACACTTGTCAGCATGGTTATCATAAAAAAATCAACAAACAAGTGCTGGTGAGGATGTAGAGAAAGGGATACAGTTCTGCACTGTTAGGAATGCAAATTGGTGCAGCCTCTGTTGAATCAGTATGGAAATACTTAAAAAAAATGGATCTGCCTTTTGACTTAGTAATCTCACTTCTAGAAATACATTTGAAGGAACCCAAAACACTAATCTGAAAGAAAATAAAACCCCTATGTTCATTGCAGTATCATTTACAATCACCAAGAAATGGAAGCAGCATCATAGATGAGTGGATAAAACAACTAGGGGACATATACACAATGGAATACTTCTTGGATGTAAAAAAGAAAAAAAAAGTTATCCTTTGCAGCAGTGTGGGTTGACTTGGAGGGAATTATGCTAAGTGAAATGAACGAGTCAGAAAATGCCAGTCCCTTATGATTTCACTCATATGTGAAATGTAATGAACAAACTGACATACAAGGAAAAGGGGGACAGATTCATAAATAAAGAGAAGAATGACAGCTAGTTTGGAAGAGAAGTGAGGGTTGGAGAGATTGAGCAAAAAGGAAAATAACTCATAGACATGGAAAATAGTGTGGTGATTGCTCAGAGGAGGGGGTATAAGGGGACTAAATTGTAATGGAATAAAATACTAAAGATTCAACAAACTCATCTATTTTGAAAATACTAATAAGATTTTCAGGGAATGCATGGATTTAAATGAAGTTTTATAATGTATTTTAATGGAATAAGTTGATTTTGGTAAAATTTGCCAATATACTGAGGAAGGTAACTATTTTGTTGACTCTTATCTGTCAAAATAAAAGGTGCTTCACAATCTATGCAATATTGCCTATATTCATGTTATTGTCCACATTTGTGAAATTGTCATATTGAAAAAGTAGTCATACATATTAAATTTCCAAGTTTCTTTCCTGACATTCTGTAATTTTTAATTCCTTTCAACAAAAGATTTAAATATTTCATTCATTCAAAACATTCCTTCTCCAAAAAACAAGGTAAAAATATCTCAGATTCATTAAAAACCCACTATGGTGTAGGTAAGAAATTTAAACAGGGTATGGTTAAGATTAGTAAAAGTATTCTTAAAGAAGCAATGATTGAATTTATAATTTATAAATTCATTGGAGGAACTTAAAATATGAATATGGATGTCCCTAAAGTAGTGTTTAAAAAATTAACTTCTCTCCCCCTTCCCTGCAAATCTAATCTACTTACTGTTTTCTGCACTTGATAACACACCACTCGATAACACCACTCGATAAATTAAGGTCTAATCCCTTAGTCTAACATTGGGACTCACTTACTGCTCTCTCTGTCTCACAATAAAGCATTAGGAACATCAGCAAAATGACCTGTGGGACCCTACATGTTCTGTCCTTAAAAATTTACCAGAATTATGTCATCACAAATATATATTCTCTTCCACTGTTCATAACATTTATTTATTTTTTATAAATAAAGTTTTATTGGAACACAATGACACCCATTTTCTTACGTGTTGTTTATTTTATAAAAATAAAATAAACAGCACATAGGAAATGTATACTGATTGAATGGGCATCAATTAATAACATTTCATAGGTTACAGTTATAGAGTGATATATCATGTCATCAGTATATTGTGTGTTCACCACCCCAAGTCAAGTCTCCATTCATCACCATTTATTCCTCCCTTATGCTCTTCTACCTCTCCTCAACCCCTTCCCCTCTAGTCATCACCATGCTGTTTCTGTGTCCATGAGTTTTTGTTTTGTTTTATTTTGTTTTGTTCATTGCTTAAACCCTTTGTTCAGAAAATTCTATTTTAGAGTGTTTACCCAGTCATTTATAAATATTATTTTTGAATATTCTCCAACTCCTTACAATTTTAAAAAATGTTTAACGGATTGCATCATCTATGTCTTTTAATATTTTCACAAGATATATTTGTTTTTGTACTATTACTATTTTTACATATACTTATATGATATCTTTTCTTACACTTTGTGAACTTTACCAGCTTACATTTTACCTACCTTGCCTGAAAACATCTTGTCATTGCTCTTATATTTCTATTTTATGCTACTGTTTCATATAGGCAGTGATTTTACATGCACAGTATTTAGCTTTTGGAGAAATATTTGTTCATGATTCTTGTATTCTGTCTGGCAAGGGTGAATACACTGCAGTCTGCAAGCCAAACACCATTATTGCCTGTCTGTGGATAGTATATAAGCTAAGAAGATATTTTACATTTTTAAATAGTTAAAAAGCTGGAAGGAAGGGTAATATTTCATAATATGTGAACATAATGTATATCAAATTTCAGTATCCATATGTACAATTTTATTGAAACAGCCATGCCCATCATTCACATTTGCTTTATGAATGCTTTTGTATGATAAGAGCAGAACTGAGTAGTTGTGACCGAACCTGTAAGGTATATCTTTAAAATACTTAGTATCTGGTCCATCAGAGAAGAGTTTGTCAACTCCTGCTCAATAGCAACATTCTTCAATATATTCTTACATTCTCCTTAGTATCAACTTACTTTTCTTTTATAATGTCTTATATTTCTATAATTGAGTCTAGTCATTCAGTGGAAAATTATGTGAATGTGTACACTGCCATTTCTCTCTTCTCAATACCAATTGAACTATCTGCAGTACAGACCCTAGTTGACCCCTGGGAGCTCCTACAACCTTTGCATATCCCTCTCAATTGCCTGGTGGGTTTGTTCCTTCTGAGTACTTCTGAGTTCCTCCTGTTTTTATATTTTGCTTCACACAACCTTGATCTGTGAAAAAAATTGTTGTATTTGAGCTTCCTGAGATCAG
The DNA here is from genome assembly GCA_004024845.1 of Tonatia bakeri. Classification (NCBI taxonomy): domain Eukaryota; kingdom Metazoa; phylum Chordata; class Mammalia; order Chiroptera; family Phyllostomidae; genus Tonatia; species Tonatia bakeri. The sequence continues at coordinate 10,548 of PVIA01017780.1, forward strand.
CAGCCACTGGTATTTTTCTCCTACTCTTTTTCTTGAAAAATTTATCCTTTTCATACATCTCTTTTCCTAATTTGTGTGTTAGAGTTTAAGATGTCTGGGTTTCATTGAAGATAAATTTGCATATCTATTTTTTTATTCTTCTTATTGCTTTGGGAGTTCCAAGAAGCAAAGGAGAATCATCTACTTTGCAAAACTATCTCTAATTTGGAAGTCTGATTAAATAATATTATTGAATAATCTAGGTCAGAATAAAATGATTTTATCAATGTTATCCACCAATCTTGCTTTCTCAATGATTCAGAAAAGAATAATTGATGACTGGCATATTATGTTTAAGCAAAAGAACAAAATACAATACTTCCAACATGTATAATTCCATGATTGCATGGTGGACACCATGTGAGTGTACATTGTAAAAATAAAATTTCTAAGTGATTGTTTTTATATTTAACTTCACATAACCCAAGCCTTAAATAACACTATAATATTCACACAATTGTTAAAGTTTCCAATTGGTTAGAGGAAAATTGCATGCAGTGTTTGGGAGGAAAGAAAACACACTAATTAAAAAAATGTAAAATTAGCTGATTTATCACTCAGTAAGCACACACCCTGATTGCAAGCAGATGGTGAGAAAGTGGCTCCCAAGCTGTGGTAGATTTCCAGCTCTATTTATACAGACTTTAAATGTTGGTTATACATGTTACTTTTTGTAAAGAGCAGTTAAATTCAGCTTAGTCAGACATTCCTAGTCAAGTTTCATCTCACCTTTTGCTTTTAGTTCATTATCAGTTACCATGGATGACTGTCCCTGATGGTTATCTCTATAATTAGTCACATCATTCAATATTCCTCAAGAATGCTAGATTAAGGCCAGTTTTTTCACAGAAGACATATTTCTTTCAACTCACTTGAATGTCATAATTCTTTGATGGTGTTAGAGAATGCTGAGATTGCCTAAAATATGCATTTTTAAAATACATATGATAAAGAACAGATGTCTATATCTGGGAAATTTTAACTATTAAAATAATACATATTATCAAATATATAATAAAACAGATATGGTAAACATCTCCCAAACTTTATATTTTTTATTTTTGTTAGAGTACTCAAGTAGGCCATAACATTGCAGGCATAAAACTTACAAACATTTATACAATCTTAGTTTCTGCAATAACATATAAGATTCATTCTTCTTTCTTGCCCACAGTCCTCTAATTCTAAATCAATTTTAAAAAACCCTACTTATATTTTCTATACTGAATTAATTATGGAGCCAATATCTATTGTTCTTAATCCGTTGGACTCAGCAGGGAGTGCTAAAGCAGGAGAGACAACTGCCTTCACAGACCACACATATCCACCAAGTTCAACAGTCATTAATGTGCAAAGTCACTGCCAGATACTTGAGCTTGACAAACATAGGTTGAATAAATTCATACACCCCTCATATTGAAGCTTTTGTAGTAAAATGTAACCCCAGGTTAGAAATCAAATTTCATCATCAACTCAGTTAATCCTTTTAAGATTGTTTTCATAGGAAAACAAAAGTAAAAAAAATAAAATTCTTCTGGCTAGTATATTTATGTTGACTAAAATGATTTAAGAATTTTCTAACAATTATTTTTAGTCTAGATTTTGTTTAATATTCTATGTTTGGCTTTATTGTTTTTTTTTTAATATAATTGAAATTCCTGATAATTTATTAGGGAAGGGAGGATTTCTGTTTTGATATTTTTGTATCTGTACCTTCTTGGAAATTTTTGAAATACTATTATGCATATAGCAATCAACTATAAATATTCAAACATATAGAAAGTATCTTGGATAAAGTCCCACTTGCTAAATCAGAAACAAATTAAGCATTAAAAAATAGTTACAGAAATGCATTTTAAATCATGGAATTTTTATCAATCTATGAGTCCATACTGATATAATCAAATAAATGAGGACAGACATAGCAGAGGAGCAACATTCCTTATTATAATAAAATATAAAATATTAAAGGTATAATGGAATTCAAACATCACAATTTGACAATCACCATAATAATTGTTTCAAGTAAAGAATAAAACACTAAGTGGGCATTTATTTATAAATAATATAAATTATATAGTCTTAAATAATCCCCTAAATTATATTTTTCATCTGCAAAGAGAGAAATAGTAACTTTATAGTTGAAAAATGTAAGAGTTACTATCTTAATCAAGGGATTAAAGTAGATACCATTAGTAAAGAAACAAATACATATCATGTGTATATGTTAACCATAGTTATATCATGAGAAAATAATAGACTAACTCAAAATGGGAAACATGTCATAAAACAAAATCTCACATACTTTGGAAAGAACAAGATCATTAAAGACTAAAAAGACTGAAACTTCTCCAGAGATCAGTTCACTAACAAAAACTGTGAGATCAATACAGTGAGTGATCCTAGATTAGATCCTGACCCAGGAAATTGTTATAAAGAGATTAATGGAACGATTGGGATTATGACTGAGGTCCATAGAGTAGGTAATGTTATTTTTCAAAGCAAATAAAATCCCATATATATATTTTGAGGAATGTTATAAAATACATTGAGAAATAAATTACATAAGTGTTTGGGACAGTGTATTAAACGGAATGGAAAGACTTCTGGCCAAGATGGAGGTGTAGGTAGACACACTGTGCCTCCTTGCACAACCAAAATACGGTCAGCAACAATTTAGAGACAAAATAACAACCAGATCTGACAGAAAATTGAACTGTGTGGAAGACAGACAACCAAGGAGTTAAAATATACATGTTCATATAGACTGGTAGGAGGGGTGGAGTTGGGAAGCTGGGCCAAGAGGGGTTGCAGCACAAGTGACACCTAATGCATCCGGGTGCATAAGGCATCCCAAGCGCACAGGCAGCTGGCTGACTCAGCAAGGCAGAAACTTTGAAGTGAGGCACTGTGTGAAAGGCACCAGGCTGTCTGGGCCACATTCACATGCAGATAAACCAGGCAAATTGGGCAGTGAGATAAACAGCGCAACCCAGAGTCCCAGCACTGGGAAAGAGAACATCAGGACACTGATTGACAACACCTGTGGTGGTTGAGGCGCAAGGAGAGACTCCCAGCCTCACAGGAGAGTTCATTGGAGAGACCCACGGGGTCCTAGAATGTGCACAGGCCCACCAACACAGGACTTATCACCAGAAAGGCCCAGTTAGCTCTGGGGAAGTAGCAGAAGGGAATGAAATCCAATGGAGAAAGAAGTAAGCACCATTGTTTCCTTTCGAACCCCACCCGCACATACAAGATCATGACTCAGCAACTGGGTTGCCCCGCCCAGGTGAAGACCTAAGGCTCTGCTCACTACTGTAACAGCTGCGACCAGACCCCCCCCAAAAAAAAATGGATCAAACCAAAGTACAAATAAAAGTCTCAGAGCCAATATTTTTAAGCAACCAAGAGATAGCCCACCTACCAGATGCACAGTTCAAAGCACTGGTGATCAGGATGCTCATATAATTGGTTGAATTTGGTTCCAAATTAGATGAAAAAAATGAAGGCTATGATAAGAGAAATGAAGGAAAATGCACAGGGAACCAATAGTGATGGGAAGGAAACTGGGACTCAAAACAATAGAGCAGACAAGAAGGAAGAAAGAAACAACCAAACAGAAAAGAGTGAAGAAATAAGAATTCAAAAAAACAAGGAGAGGCTTAGGAACCTCCAGGACATCTTTAAAAGTTCCAACATCTGAATTATTGGGGTACCAGAAGGGGAAGAGGAAGAGTAACAAGTGGAAAAGTTATTTGAACATAGAGTAAAGGAGAACTTCTCCAGTCTGGCAAAGGAAATAGACTTCCAGGAAGTCCAGGAAGCTCAGAGAGTCCCAAAGAAGTTGGTCCCAAGGAGGAACACACCAAAGCACTTCATAAATACATTAGCCAGGTAAAAATGTAGGAGAGAATCCTAGAAGCAGCAAGAGATAAGGGGACAGTAACCAACAAAGGAGTTCCCATCAGACTGTCAGCTGATTTCTCAAGGGAGACCTTGCAGGCAAGAAGGGGCTGGAAAGAAGTATTTCAATTAATGAAAAGCAAGGACCTACATCCCAGATT
>PVIA01017781.1:0-14652 GCA_004024845.1 Tonatia bakeri
CCCCCCCCCCCCCCCCCCCGTCTCTCAGCAACCTTCGGAAAACACAAATCATCCAACACACCCCTGGGTCTGGGGCTCAGATGTCTCTCTTCAACCTGCCCACCCGCTCAAGCAAGTTCTGCTCTCTGAGGACCCGGGCACACTGCGGCCATGGCCTGGTGGCCGTTCGGCTGCCACTGGCACCAGGACTGCCCCTGTCCCGCACTGGCTCCGTGCTGCACCATCCTCCACCAGCATGGTGTTTTCATCCTGGAGCCCCAGCACCTGGCCCAGGATGGGTTGGAGCAGCTGGCATTCCAGCACACAAACTTTGGCTTCAGACCCACCCCCACCCCATCTTGTTGCCCCTGCAGGACACACCCCCAGTCCACCTCCCCACCACAGAGACTCCCCAGTCCCGCCCCCCACCCCCCTCAGCTTCCCCTGTTGCACCCCATGCAGAGCCTCAGCAGTAAGCACCTCAAAATACCCCAGCAGACAGACCTCAGGTGGCTGGGTCTGACCCCCCATCACACACCCCCCCCAGCTGCGGGAAGGGGTGGGGACGACCTGACCTTTGGTCGCAGAACCTAACCCACATGGAGCCCCTCCCCACCTCCGGCATAAGTGAGCACATCAAAGAAGCCTCAATTCTCAGGGGCTGACTTGCGTCCCCGAAGTCCACAGGTTGGAGTCCCAGCCGCGGCACCCACGGCACCCACGGCACCCACGGCCGTGGCTGTGCTTGGGGACAGCGTGTTCACAGAGGTGATGGGGTTAAGAGGAGGTTGCGGGGTGCATGGCTGGGGCTGCGGGAGACGAGTGCCCACATGCAGGAGGCAGCCCTGTGAGGACACCAGAGAAGGGGGCGTCCACAGGCACCGGAGAGGGGCTCAGGGCCACCAGCCCCGCCCCCCCACCACAGCCTGCTGTCTCCAGGCCTGGGGGGCTGGACATGCCCGCCCACGCCATCTGTCAGGGATGCGCTGTGGGCCCCACTTGGTGGGCCAGAAGCACCTTGCAGTGATGGCGCCTCCCCACACCTGGCGGCGACGCCCTTCTCATGCCTGCAGCACAGAACCCGGGCCCGGGGGCGGGAGAGGGCCAAGGACAGAAACCACCACCAGGCCGCAGGAGAGCTCAGTAAACGGCACGTCTGGGGACGCAGGAAGATTTCGGCACAAGCCTTTGCTGTCTTACTGGAGACATTAGCTCAGGCTGGGCCTGCCTGAGCACCCCCCCGTGGCCTGGAACCTGGCGGAAGGGCCATAAACAGAGTGCTGGGAAGTGACGGAGCATTAAAGGTGCGAGGAGGTGTCCGGTGGGGTGCTCTGGGGACCAAGTCTTATTTAACATCTTCATTAGTGATCTGGAAGGAACAGTAAACAGCTCAATTAATTAAATTTCCAGATGATGCTAAATTTGGAGGTGCTGCAGAAAGTCAATGAGGACAGAGGAATGATGCTGGTGGGATCTGGAGAGGCCAGTTACGAGTGCATAAAAAAAAAGCTAATTAAGAACTTTCCTACGTTCTGGAACCCTGTGTAACTTCTGCCGGAGGACAGTCTGAGAACAACTAGGGGGTCCCTTGCTGTGGGAACGCCCCGTTCCCGCCCTCGGATCCAAGGCAGGGCTCCGGGGACCCGCGGGGCTCAGGCGGACGTGGCAGTCGGAGCCCCCACCTGCTCACCAGAGCACAGACACCAGACCCGCCCCAGCGACACGGCGCCCCTCAGCCCCTGCCTGGGACGCGCGAGGAGGGGGCTCGCGCAGACACCCCCCAGCCCGGAAACACAGGATGTCCCGGTGCGGTATGCTGGCACGGACACGAGGGGACTCTGCAACTACGGGAACAACGCTAACGAAATGAGGACACTCGGGGCGTGTGCAGGCCACAGAACATTTGTGTCTGTCGTGAAATGCAGGCATGTTTCTGAAAAGATAAGGGAGGCCGGTGTGTAAGGTCTGAGACAACCTCCCGCACGCCCACGTCCACTGCAGCGTCACGTCCAACCGGGACACGGAAACACCCTGCACGTCCACTGTGGGCTGGACTGTTAAAGAAGACCCACACGACCCACACAGCATGCACACTCCATGCACAGCACACACAGTGTGCACAGCTCACACGCACGCACACACAGCACCCCCCTCTGCAGCCCCCCTGGGCTTCCGTCCGCAGTGAAACTATCCTCAGCTGACACCTCTCAGCACCCAGCTATTCCAGTGAAGAGTCCATCCTCTCTGCTGTTTGTTAGTTGCAAGAAATGAGAGCCCACCAGATGCTTAGGTGCTAAAATGGAATAATCAACACCCTCATTTCCAAACCTATTTGCTGGGTCTGGGAGGGAAACGGAGACAACGGAGGGTCCAAGCAGCACTGCCTCGCTCGCTCGCTCGCGCACACGCTCGCCTGCGGAGGCACCCCTGGAGGTCCTCTGGGGCAGTTCTCTTGCCAGGATTGCCCACCTTCTTTCTGTCCAAGGTGCCGCTTCTCGGCACCTGGATCTTGAGGAAACCCAGCATTCTCTGGCCTAGCACCCACACCCTGAAAAAAAGAAAGCGTCCCACCTTCTCACGGGAGCACAGGAAACATGGAGCCAGTCTGACCTGTGACAGGCCACCGCGCCAAAGAGGGGGCGGGCCTTGGTGCGCAGCCGGGGCTCCTGCAGTCGCCAGGAGACCACGGGGCCAGGAGCCTCGGACACCAGTTCCCCCCCTGCCACCCCTGCCTCCGCTCGCCAAAGGAGTCCCGTCGCCTTACTCAGGGTGGTGGCTCCTCGAGAGGCCCTCCAACAACTCTGTTCCGGGAAACCCACTGCTGCCCTCGGCTTGCTTACACGACGCAGCCGTTGGAACTCAGACATGTGCTCCTCCTCTGACCTGGCGTGCGGACACACGGAAAACCGCTGATCTGAAGCACAGCTGTCCCCGGACCCTGCTTCCAGAGCCCCCCGCCAGGAGCCTGGGTCGTCTCAGGAACTTCGGGTCGGCACCGCACCCCACGGGGACCCACACAGTCGCAAGCATGGAAAAGTGACGACTCGAGCCGGGAGAGCTCAGCATACCCCCAGCAGGTCCCCGGGGATGGCGGTAGGCCCCAAGGGGCACAGTGAGCCTGGCCCCCCTCGCTCCTGACTGCTCCGGAGGGAGTCTGCCCAGGCATGCACGTAGCCCCGGGCCGTGTTTTCCAGCCAGTACACAAGCCCCAGGGGTACTGGCTCCTGTCACGACCGTGTCCTCGCAGGCAGTGACGGGCCAGTCCGAACCTGGGGAGTGGAGGCAACCCCCACCCTCACAGGGGCAATGTCCGCAGACCAGCCAGGCAGCTGTGGCTCTCCCACAGCCTGAGGCCCCAGCATATGGGGGCCGGGAGCACAGCAGACCCCCGGGAGCCCAGGGTGTGGGGTGAAGGGGCTGACACCCAGACCACCAAGGCAGGCACGCCCATCCCCCGAGTCCCCTCAGTGAAAGGCCAGCAGTGAGCCTTATTCTGCCACATTCATTCCAGGCAAGGTCTCCGTGTGGTGACAGGATTTGGAGAAATGCCTGAGAAGTGCCAGAAATCTTCCTGACAGCCTCAGGCCAAGGGCACGGCCAGCAAGGGGCTGGTGGGGGGGGGGGCCCGAGGTGGGGGGGGCAGGACCAGAGTGCTGAGGCACAGAGAAGGCACTGGCGCCCCCTGCTGCCCAAAGGGGACCATGGAGACAGCCAGGCACAGCGTGTGCACCCGCCCCACAGACAGGACACGGACACACCACACACCACACACACCACACACACACCACACAAACAGCACGCACAGCACAGAAGGGATGAGACACTGGCACACACACAGATGCATGTGCACACACGACACACAACAGGCAGGCATGACAGACATGCATGGCACCAGACAGGTGAGACCGACACGTGTAAAACACATACAACAGGTGTGCGCGACACACACGTGGCACACTGCAGGTGCACAGCAGGCACACACACAGCAGACACGGGGGACACGACGGTGAGAACAGACACACTCCAGTTTCCAGTTCAGAAAGGACGGAAGTGGAGGCAGCAGTGTCCTGGGTTTTAAAATCGGGCCATTCGGGCTCATCTGAAGCACAGTCTTCAGCCACGGAACTGCCGAGGACCTGGCGGCAGAGTCGGAACGGGCGGCTCTGGAGCTTCCATCAGCGCAGCCTGCAGTGGGATGGCACGGGAGGGACCCGGGGTGCCCTGCAGCCGCAGAGGCGGGCATCATGGAGAAATGCAGCCCTGCCCAAGTTCCCGAGTGACAAGCAGCTCTTCCAGGGGGGTGTCCGAACCACTGCAGGGCCATCTCTGCCTGCAAGGTGGTCAGCCTGTCTCCCAGGGGGCCTGTCACCTGTCACCGCCCCATGACACACCTGCAGCATCCACTCAGCCACTGTGCGGAGGGGCCGTGGTGACAGCCTCCTGCCCGTGGGCCCTCCTCTTGCTTCCACGGCAACGCACCAGTCTTCAGAACTGTCAGGAGGAGAAGCCGGAAGCACCCTCGCCCGCACAGGAAAAGGGCTCACTGTGCGCACGACAGCCGCGCCCCGAGGCCCACCTTGCACAGTCACGGAGGTGACGGCTAAACTCCGACCGCTGGCAGTGGCGATCTGTGACGGGGTGCCCCCCACAGGGTGTGGGGGCGAGAGTGGGGAGACGGGCGTGAGGTCTGATGGAGCCCTCGGCCTCCCGCAAACCCGCGGCCATCGGCTGAGTGGGTTGGAGAATGGGCTCTGGGAGCGGCGGCTGCGCAGGAGCGCAGGACCAGGCGCTGCGGCCTCCGTCACTGTCCCCCCGGGCCTGGGGAGGCTTCCTCCTGTGCATCTTTACCCACGAGTGTGAGTTGATCCGACTTTCCACAGGGACTCGCCAGGCCACCGAGACAGTCCAGAGTGTGCGCATAAGTATGTAAGAACTCTATCGTAGTGCACACTTCCCACTAGCGTGCACTGTTTTTCTAATCCTCACCCAAGGACAAGTTTACTGATTCTACAGACAGAGGAAGGGGAACAGAGGGAGGGAGAAACACTCTGTGCCCAACTGGGGACCGAACCCACAACCGGGGTGTGCAGCAGGCACGGAAGCCACGCCCCTTCTGAGTAGGAGACCACGCTCCAACTGAGCCTTCCCAGCCATAGCCACCAACACCTGCGTTTTTGCATGTTGCAATGAGCAGGTCTTTAAACACTGTTGTTTATAGCAAATAACGATTCCAAGATCCCTCAAGAGCAGGGCACTCACGTGGACCTGGTTTCTAGACTCTGCATGGAGCCCTTTCCTGTGGATCTTTGCTCTGCCCCCACCGCAAGACCCGCACAGTGTTTCCGGACCCCATGCAGGGGCACGCACGGCCAAGGGCTGTGAGGGAGGACTCGCTGCACTAGGTGCGGTCACTCCCAGAAGTCCTCGGAGCAGACCTGCGAGGCTGACCACCCTCCGCCCCTGCCGGTGGCAGCCCAGCACAGGTATGACACGGGGTGTCAGGCACGCGGCTCCGGGGCCCTCGGTCTCTCAATGAGCAGGTACCACCGCTGTCTGAAATGCCACACAGACCGCCAGAAGCCAGAAGTGGGGCCGCAGCAGAGCAGGGACCCAGGCAACACGTGCGGACACGCCAGCGATGCAAACACGGCACACCTCTGTGGCAGCCACGCGCTCACAGCAGTGACAAGCACGGACCTCTGATGATGCCTGCCCGGGGTCACCCACCGGCTCCCATGGAGAGCATGAGATGTCCCCAGCGGGCACAACTTTCTGCAGGGCCTCCTCGAGCGCAGCAGGAGTGGCGACCTGCCTCCAACCACCAGGATGTGGTACAGGCGACAGTGCCACCCTGTGACCACGGCATCACACATCACACAGCAGAGGCGAAAGTGCCCTGGAGGTGCGTGGACTGGCCAACCTTGTGCCGGTCCGAAGGAAGACCAGTCCAGGGGGCTGGAGGGCCCCTCTCAGGAAGAGGACGACTTCTTTTCATTCGCATACACAAACTTCTGGTTACCTCCAGCCACGGAAGGCGGCCACCCTCCCTTAAAAGGAGAGGACCAGTAATGCCAGGCTGGGTGGGCACAGGGTCACACCCATGCAGGGACAGCAGACCAGACGTGGAGGCACCACCATCATGGGACAGCCCCACAGCCGCCTGCACCGAGTGCCCTGGGTGGGGGCACTTACGTGAGAAACCAGCTAATGCTCACTCCTAGTTGTCGGCAAACTCACTCTTTACACACACGTGTAACAGCGTTCCCACCCCAAACACACTAAGGGGAGATACAGGGGGGACACCCAGGCTGTCACAGCCCTCAGTGTGGCCAGTGACTTCCCTCAGAGATGAGGGGACAGAAGAAGGAAGCAGGCCCTCTGACACAGAGGACAGAGGAGGGAAGAGCCCCAGGGAGTTCCCCGGGCCCAGCCGCTAGCCAGCGGAGCACTGCGGCCAGAGGCTTGGAACAAGAGACGCGCATCCGGGGCAGAGAGACCTGCCAGGGAACACTGGCTCTGCCCTGAAGCAGAAAGAGACGTTCTAGAGGGGAGGGTGGCGGTGAAGCAGGAGGCACCGTGTGCAGAATTCTGTGCAGGCAGACGTGTGAGCCTGGGGTCCTGGAAGCAGGTGTCCTGATGCCCGCATGGATGACGGCGCCGACATCTGCAGCGAGGACAGGAAAGGAAAGACAGGGCAGAGCGTGTGGCAGGTGCCTGAAGGCCGCAAAATGCTACAGAGCGTCCTGGGAGGGTCGATGAATAAAGGACACATGTGAGAGACAACGCAGCAGAAAACCGCACGGCTGCGTTCCGGTCAACATGACGGAAAATGAGGCAGTGGGAGACTGTCCCCTGAGGCCCGAACTCCACGCCCGTTACTGGCAAGACAGGAAAGGAAAACCCAGGCAGGTGTGAGTCCCGGAGTCCGGACTGCACGCCCTGGCGAGCCAGCTGGGAGCAGCAGGCGGGACACGAATGCACACCTGTGCGGGTGCGAGGAGCAGTTCGCAGGGTGGGGACCAGTCCTGGCTGTCCTCACGCACGCACCCACGCACACGCACACACACGCACACGCAGGCAACAGGAGAGAGGCCAGCCCGGCTGCCTTCCCCAGCGGTGCAGCTCACTGGCGTGGGAGAACGCCCACACCCATTATCCCAGAGCCTCAGGCACATCGCTGCTCCCTGCTCACCCTGAGGGCTCAGGGCTCCAGGAAGAGCTCGGACCGCAGGCCCGGGTGGTGCACGGGGCTTCCATCTTCCGCTGCACCGTGTGCCCACGGTGGTGCCACTTCTCCGTGAACACCGGCCGTGCCCGCACTGCCCACAGGTCTGACCCAACAGACCGGCGCCACCCCTTCCCTTAGCGATGCGACAGTGCCCCCACACACACCCCCAGCGTTGCGGACGAAGGCGGAGTACTCACTCTTGCTGTAGCAGGTGGCCAGCACGCCCTTGTCCGCGGGGCTGGCGCTGATGTGCCAGATCTCGCCCACCTGGTGCAGCAGGACGTTCTTGTTTATGATGTTGTTCTCATCGTCGAAGTCGATGATGTGGATCTGCACACACGACAGAGAGCACGTCAGGGCCCCCCTGGGTCTGACGGCGGCACGGCAGGGACCCGACGGCCTCCTCCACGTCCACAGCTGCCACGCCCGGCACGCCGGCAGCACGCAGCTCCGCGCGCCCACCTCCCCACGCGTGCGCCTCCCCGGAGACGAGGAAGGCCCGGGCCGCGAGCAGGTGCCTCGCCAGCGCGCCTGGTGCTCCATGTCCAGCGTGTCAGGCTGTGCGACGCTAATTATGAGGATGCTGCACCTCAGCCCCCATGTGAAGAGTTAAACGTGCTATCTCCAGGCTCTGCTGGATAATTTGGGGGGGAATTAAAATAGTTTTCACATCCACTCTCTTATCAATACCCAGGTCAATGAGAAAGATAAAACACTAATTTCAAAAATAAACTCACGCTAAGAAAACAACCATGGATCTACACCAAGATTCCGGTCAGAGAATGTGCATGGGGCACTGACTGTCATCGTGACAAGTTGGAGGTCACCTCGAGGTCTGGCAGCAGGGACCGCTCCCACGAAGTGCCGTGTGTGACCGCATTGTCACAGCAGGGCGCGCTCAGGGTGCTGTGAGGGCTGGCGCAGGGCCGCCCTCTCTCCAGAAGGGAGACAGCTGGCCCTGAGTTCGCACCCCTGCACCTGCCGGGTGAATGGCAGTCTCGTCCAGACGCCCCAGGGCCTGGGAGGGGCTGGTCAGCTGCGATGGCAGGGCCAGCGCTCTTCCCCTCCTTCCTGGGGTCTGTCTGCATTTTCAATCTTCCTTTCCCAACTTGCACTCACTGCTTTGCCATAGAGGCAAGTGCTACCCACCATTTTAAATGACATTCTGTGACCCCGACAGCTTCAGGGGCCTCCATTCTATCCCAACCACTTCTGTCCACAGGGCAGCACCTGACAGTAACCCAGGCCCCTTAGGGGCCCCTGTGGACTCTGAGTCAAACCTGCCTCTGCCCCCAAACCCTGTGTGGCCTGTCCTCAGTCTCCCTACGTGCACACTGAGGACGGGCGTCTGCTCTCAGGCACAGCGTCTGCCCCGCGCACACTGGGACTGCGGAGAGTTGTTCTGCTGGTAAACACAAGTCGTCACAGGGACAGTAATACCACGGAGAAGGTGCTGGAATTAAGGTGGGTGTGAAAATCTACAGGGGCACAAAAGAAGGACCAACCAACATCAGCTCAGAGGGCGGGGAGGGCCGGTGGCCGGCTGGGCTGCGCTCAGCCATCACATTAAAGTGTCTTGACATGTCTGGCTCTTAAAATGTTTTTACAGCTTCTAGTGAAGCTCGAACCATCATGAAATTGAATGGTTTGAATGAAGGCTTGGTTACCATCATTAAAATGGCTGAAGCTGGGCTTACCAGTGTAGGGGGAGCAAAGTGTAGGCGTGAGGGTTATATGGTATATATCAGGGAGCCCGTAAGATGTTAGTCAGCACCCCTCCCTGGGAGAGTTGGGGCTCAGAGACAGGGACCCAAGTCCCTGGCCCGGTCCTGCAGCGGCTCAGTCCCCACAGAGGCCCAAGCCAGACGTGAGCACGTGAGTACAGCCTCCGCCCTGTCTTTCTGATCCATGCCTCCCATTGAACAGGTCAACAAACCCCTGAAAATGTTTCAGTGTGAGAAACTGAAAGTGAGAAATGAACAGTTAGGGACCACCTCTGACCCAGCTCCTTCCTGCCACCGAGCACACGGCCCTCCCAGGGGCTGGCGGAGCCGCCCTCAGAGGCAGTGCACGCCGCACGCTGTGCCACATGGGAGAGGTTCCCCACAGCTCTGCGCTTCTCACCGCAGCACATGAGCTGAACATAGAAGTCCCCTGAGCCCGCCGTCTGAGTGCCACCCCCTGCAACAAGGGGCAGAGGACCGGTACCATCTGGCACGACCTCTGTGCGTTTCCCCAGGGTCAGGGTCAGGGACAGCGCCCCCCTTCCACACACTGCCACGTGCCTCTGTTTAAGGGAAAGAACAAGGTCAAGCAAGGTCAGGCCATTTGCTCAAGGCCGCATGGCCAGGGTCAGGCCGTGAACTGAACCCTGACCTCACGAATACCCAACATCCTTTCTTCTCACATGGCCAGAGCAGCAAAGGGCCTGCCGGGCTGGTTGGTGGCCACAGTCCAGAGCGCTGCGTGCAGACGGGGCCATGGCCTCGCCCAGGCTCGGGAGAGCACGCTCGGAGCAGCGAGAGGCTGTCCCAGCCGGGAGAGGAGCTGGTGCTGACCGTGGACCCCAGGCTGCCTCTCAGTCACCGATACAGTAAATACCTGTGACCACAACGGCGCCGATTGTGATGCCATGCAGGTAAGTGTCCATTCCTGAATGCAGCCAGTTCCTACAGCCGGACACCCAAATCCCAGTGAATCTTTACTCCGTCTGTGTGGCGTTCACTGTTGCAAAGGCTGCTTGAACCATCGAGAGCACAACAGTCACAACACTAAGCGTAGGTTTGGGGTGGACATGCGCACACTGGTCGGATGCAGTTACCTGATTGTCGTATTTCAGGGACTGTGTCCCGACCAGGAACCGGATGGCATCCGTCTCTGCAGTCTGCGGGCTGAGGGCACGTGCCTGCGGAGGAAGGAGAGCACGGGCATTGGCGAGGCAGCAGGTCACGAGCCATGACTACGCAGCAGCCCCGCCCCACTCGCAGCCAGTGCAGGGGACGCGGTGGTGGCACGAAGCTGAGCAGTGAGGAGGAGACTGTGCCGTTCGCAAACCGTCACTACCAACAGTAACGGGCTGGCGGAGCACGTCACCCTTCCACGACGCAGCATGCAGCAACACCAGCTCTGGCGGAGCAGGGGCACTTTTTTAAGGATTTTACTTATTTTTAAAGAAAGGGGAGGGAGGAGAAAGAGGAAGAGAAACATCGATGTGTGGCAGAACCACGGACTGAGAGTGACTGGGGCTGCCTGGTAACCCAAGGACGTGCCCTGACCGGATCAAGCCAGAGACCTGCAGTTTGCGGGATGACGCCAAACTGGCTGAGCCACACCAGCCAGGGCCCAAGCAGGCGTTTCAAACCAGGTCTTTGGCAGAGGGCGACGGGAAGACCACCGACAACCAGAGCCGTTGGGCAGCAAGGTGCGGCTCTCTGGGAGTGGGGCCTGGAGTGGGCTGAGCGCAGACACAGCCATGGCCTGGGCCCTGCCACGTCCTCGCCCCCCGCCGCAGCGGAGACAGGCAGACACCCCGGCTCTCCTGTCCCGTGGGCTTGCCGCCTGCTCTCAGTGCCCGGGTTCATTCCCTCCAGCACAGCGAGAAGCCAGTTCCACAGCTGCCCCGGACTCCAGCCCCAGGGCACACGGACGACTCTGGGCCTCTCCTGTGAAACACCGCCGTCTCACGCGGGTCCCACCCTTCCTCAAGAGTCAGGGGCACGAACCATCAGCTACCACCACACACTTCAGTGAGACCAGGAGGCAGGTGTCCGCGGCAGCGCTGGATCACCGGGCATCTGGGGTAGAACGCCCACTCCGTCCCACCCCACCACTGCCAGCACGCCCAGCCCCCGCTGCCAGAAGGCCCGCCCCCCTCGGCTACACTTTCTGAAGCGGGCTGACAGTTTTTGGAGTCTCAGGCCTCTTGGCAAAGCTGATGAATTGTTTATGAATCTATAGATTTTCTGCCAAAAATGTGCATACATGTACACAGAATTTTGTGCATGTCAGCAAATTCAGAGACCCTCTGAACCCTGTATAATTTAAACATCCCCGGCTCAGAGAGAACTGACTCGTGAGGACAGGAGGGCCAGGCCGTTCCTGGAAGACAAAGCCCGACTGACCGCTCAGCTGCGGACGGAGGGCAGGACGAAACGCTACCACTGTTGGTGGAAGAAACCCTGAAAGGAGTAAACCGTGTGTGGCCATCAGACTGAACCGGAGGGGCAATTCACGGAGGCAGGAGCTCCTGGGCGGACGACAAGGACCCACACTCTGTCTGCTTCCCCCCAGAGCGGTTCACGGAGCCGGGAACCGCGTGCCTGGAGGGGGACACTGGCAAACAGGCAAAATGAGGCTGAAGGTGACCGCGTGCTTCTGAGTCAAGGAACCACAGTGCGAGCAAAGCACCATAAATCCAGCACTTCCTCATTCTTCCTCAGCCAGCAGGCACTGCTTCTAATCGAAGAGGAAAATAATTCCTTTTTTTTAATTTTATTTACTTATTTTTAGAGAGAGGAAGGGAGGGAGAAAGAGAGGGAACATCAGTGTGTGGTTGCCTCTCATGTGGCCCCCACTGGGGACCTGGCCCGCAACCCAGGCTTGTCCCTGACCTGGGAGTCGGAACTGTGACCCTTTGGTTCGCAGGCTGGCAAATCAATCCACTGAGCCACACCAGCCAGGGCAAAAACCATTCTTATTTTAAAAGAGAAAATCTAAACCGCATCTTTAAAAATGATAGTGAAATCTCCTAAAAGTTGAAGATCTTTCCAGTGCCTGACTGAGTAAACTTACAGAAACGGTGTCACTCTGGCATTCCGGGCACAAAGCTCTGTCCGTGCCTGGGATTCTGCATCTCTGACTGAGGGGATGATAAACGACGTTTCTAAGCCTAGTCACAAAGATGGTTGTCAGGGGTTGGAGCGGTGCTGTTGCAACAAGACTGGAATCTTCAGAGCACAACAGGTCCTGAAAAACGCCCATGTGTCCTGTCTTGGGTCACCTCACCCTTCAGGGAGGCAGACAGGAAGGCTGGACGCTCAGCTCCCACATGGAGATGAAGACACTGAGCACCAGAGAGGGCAGTGGACCAAGGCCCAGCCATGCAGTTTCTAGAGCAGAAGGACAGCCCAGGCTCTCAGCCAGGGCCCAGCTCTCTCCCGGCCACCACGGGGAAGCAGGGAACCGGAAATGCAGGAGGACATGCACGTACCTGGTGGACAGGAGATCACGGGTGGCTTCACAAGAACCCCACATGCCCTGCCAAGCGTTCTGAGGGAAAGCGCGGCCTCTTCCCTGCAGAGCTCTCTCCCGGCCCGCCACCCCCGTTGAGAGAACCGCACCAGGAAGAGGCAGCTGGAGAGGCTGAGGGTCCAGACAAGGGCAGGGAAGAGCCGCCCACACGTGCAGACCAGGTCTGCCCTGTCACAGGAGGCCTGAAAACCAGCCCCTTGGAGTAGGAACTCTGCGTGCAGAACTCCCTGGGAAATTCAAAACTGCGCTTGTGGGCTTAGCAAGCTGAGCAAGCAAATGACTGCCCTCTGGACAACAGGAAGGGACCGCACCTCGGTCCTTGTGCTTTATCCAGGGCCCTCCCCTTCCAGAGCCACACTCCAGACCCAGGGAAGGCCCGAGGCCCTGCGAGACCAGCGGGCACAAAGGGACTTCTGCTCTGCACACTCGAAACGCAGAGCAGGGACAAGTCTGCCCCGCCACCGCAGGGAGCAACCTCCCTCCAGAAAGGACTCTTCTCCTAGAGCCACCCCAAGTCCCAAGGCCAGACCCCCAGAGAGCGGGGACCACCTGGGCACATCCTGAATAGTACAGACTACATCCTCAGGGTTCTAACAGATTCCCTGAAAATAAAAAGAGAAAGAACAGGAGAAAAGTCTCCTTTCTTCATTCTGTGCTAAATGCCTATTTCTCATCCCCCACACTGGAAAAGCACAGGCCACCTGCAATAAGGAAGGTTTTCCGAGCGAAGTGCACTTAAGTAGTCAGAACAGAACAAAGACTCCCGGTCAAGATGGCGGCGAAATCAGACACGGCTCACCTCCTTGCACAACCACACCAAAATTACACCTAAAATATAGAACAACCATCACTCAGAACCATCAGAAATCAAGCTGAATGGAAGCCTGACAACTACGGAATTTTAAAAACCACATCTATCCAGACGGGCAGGAGGGGCACCGGTGCAAAACGGCTGGTCCAGCACCCAGGTGTGGTGGATAAAAATTTGGGAGGGATTTCTCAAGAGCGAGGAGTCCCAGCCCCACACCAGGTCCCCAGCCCAGGGTCCCAGTGCCAGGAAGATGAGGCCTCACAACTTCTGGCTGCAAAAACCAGCAGGGATTGAGTCAGTGGAAAAAACTGCTGGAGCCCCAGCCAGTTCCTCTGAAAGAGCCCACACACAGACTCCCTGACTCAGACTCATCCCTCTGAGTTCCAGTGCCAGGAAGGCAGCTTGAAGGGCACCAGTGGCACACAGGGAGAGTCTGGCAGACCAAAGAGTCTGGCATCAGGGCTAGCAGAAGCCATTGTCCCTTTTCTGAGTCCTTCCCCCACAAAGCTGACCAGCTGGTCCCCTTTCTGAGACTCCAGGAAGCTGACTAACACTTTTGGGCCCACCTTAGAGATCCCAGAGGCTCCACCCCATCCTGCTCACCGGCACAACCAACCTGCTTTTCCATGTGTAAGGCTGGTCTTGGCTCATGCTGCACAACTTCCTAAATCCTCTCAAACAAGCAACAGCTGGCCTCACTGAACCCCTGTACCTCTTGCTAAATTGCCTCAGGTTCAGCACTAACAGCCACCAGCCTAGATTCACAGTTTGGCTTCACCTGGGAATCTCCAAGCCCAGCAGAGGTAGCAGCCTTCTCAGATTGTGTTATATCTCAGGCAGGGTGGCATGGGCAAAACACAGGTGTGGTATGAATTTGGCTGGTACCACCCAGAGCCAGCACACCCAGTGGACAGCTACAGACCATGTCACAGCACCACCACCCTGCCCCTGCACAGCTGATCCTCCAGAGGGCGGAGGTTGGCGGTCAGTGGTCACAGCCCACCCTTGCAGCTGACTGGCCTGGGTAAATCCCTCCCATTGACCTGCCAACAGCAACCAAGGCTCGACTACACCAGGAGGGTGAGCTCAGCCCACACAAACGGTGCACCTTGAGTACCCAGCTTGGGGGACAGGGCAGGCTGTGCCACTGGACCCCACAGGACACCTACTATATTAGGCCACACCGCCAAGACGTGGAGTCCAAGCAGCTCTACCTAAGACATAGGAACAGACACAGGGAGGCTGCCAAAGTGAGGAGACAAAGTCACATGGCCCAAATGAAAGGACAGACCAAAACTCCAGAAAAAGAGCTAAATGAAATGGGGATAAGCAATCTGTCAGATACAGAGTTCAAAGCACTGGTTACAAGGATGCTCAAGGAACT
>PVIA01017782.1:0-14652 GCA_004024845.1 Tonatia bakeri
GTTCTATTAACATTTGGAGTTATAAGTTAAATCTTCCACAGTGATTGTGGATTTGCCCATCTCTGCCCTTGGTCCTGTCGGGCCGTGTCTTCACCCATTTTGACGCTAGGTCATTGGGTGCGAGGACGCCTACTGTTGCCACTCTTCACTGCCGCGCTGCCCTTCTTCTTTAGGACGCCTCCTCTTCGGCTCCAGGGACAGTGCTGCCGTGAGGTCTGTCTGATGCGCGGAGAGCAGCGCAGACCCACGGCGAGGCCACTAGGGGCGCTCTGTGCCCAGCGCGGCTTGGGAGTGGGGCTTGGGAAGCGCATCCGGGATTTCCCTGGGCCTTTCCAGTTCCTCCGCCGAGAGCCTAGCTCCACACTTTCTGGGTCTGGTCCACGTCACAGGTTCTGAGTGTCCACTGAGCGGCGGGCACGGTGGGGGACAGTGGCAAGGCAGACGCGCCAGTCTGTGTCAGAATCACCCCAGCTCCCGGGGCCGCCCCCGCAGGGGCAGGTCAGCTCTGCCAGCCGCCAGCAGAGGGCAGTAGTAGTCACCTTTTGAAGCAGCATCTTGGATTTGGGAATAAAAGGAAATACCACAAATTCATGAACCCGACCTGTAATCAGAGCTACTCTGTGGTGCTGATGTGTGACCCTGGGCCAGAGTTTCCACTGTCTGAATAATGGAGATAATAAAAGCGCCTACTTCATGCATTGTCTTGAGAATAAAATAGGAGAGACATTTAAAGAGCTCCGCACGATGGGCCCATGAATGCTACCGTTCAGCCTGGCTGATGGTATTCTCGTGCCGTGACAAAATGTCAATGTGCCAAGATAGGAATTAAACCAAGATAAGGGTGGTGTTTCTCCAGAGAGCAATGACAGTAGAGTGAAAGTCCTAGACGAGCGAAACTATCACAGAGGAGGCAATATACCTTAAATAATCGTCTGGAAGCACACCAGAAATTGGGCAGATTTTAAAATTGCTTTTCCTACAGGTCACTTTTGGAGGATCTTGGTTGTCCGCTAGCCCTAGCTTCTCCCAGAGTCTGTGTGAGTGAAGTGCAGAGTTCGGATTCGTCAGAGGGGTGCTTGGCTTGCTAAGGGGTTTCCAGCTAGACAGCCAGGGGCACCATGGGGCTGTTAGAATGTGAACGGTGTGACTGAAGCTGATTGTCTCCTGGACCAAGCAGACAATTATTTCAAGACACCTGGACTTCCAGAATGGCTATTTAAAATGAGCAGATTTCAGAATTTGAAAGCCTCTGAGTCAGCTTACCGCATCTGTGGAATACTCAGGGCAGTGGGGCAGCAAGGCTGGGGAGTGGAGTGGGGAGTGTGGGGTGAGTCGGAGGGCTAGGACCCTTTTCCCCACCTCCGAGAGCGGCCTGAACAGGAGCGATCCCCCAAACGGGGACGACTATTTCTGGATGGAATCTAGAGGGGCAGCTGTGGGGTTCATTGAATGAATTCCTCCGTGTGGGTGTGCTGAGGTGTTTTGCAGCACAGATATTTTCCGGACAATGTCAAGAGTTCAGTGAGAGAGACAGATGTGCAGGCCCAGACCCTCCATTCTTGTCCTCCCTACGGTGAGCTTTCTCGGAGAGGTGGCCCTTCTGGACATCCCCACAGCACGAGCAACTGAGTGACAATGTTCCCACTGTTATGGAAATCCACTCGAGGAAACTGAACAAGGGAAAAACTAGAATAGTCGGGATAAGCAATGCTGATGAAATATGCCCGGGGCTCAGCAACATCAAACTAATGAGTTATTATTACTTCTCGTAGCACTGGACTTTTAAAAGGCTTCTTTTATTCCTGTGCTCTTCTCTGTTGCCTGTGGGGTCCATCTATGTGGGTCTCCGGCTTTTTGGAGGGAGGCTTTCCCCACATAGTAGTGTCTCCTGCTGTTCATACTTCACAGGGCGGCACCATAAAGCTGACCAGCAGGTGGCACTCACCTTAGGGTGAGTAGAGGGGACCTGGCCTTTTCGTGGGCAAATTCCTGGACCTGAATAGACACCGGTGTTTCTTTTAAGGACAGTTAATGACTTGAAGAGGAATTCTCCACCCTGAAGCCCGAATGGTCAACCTGGCTGCTGGACTTCGGAGAGCCAAGCAGAGGAAGGAGTGGTGGGGCTCTATGTTGGAATTCCCATTTTTTTCATAGGCTGTGCCTTCTCACTCACACCCTCTGCAGTTTGAAGGGTCAGTCCTTTCTTGTCACTCTCTCTGAAGAGTGATCCTCCAACTCCAGGCCGCTGTCCTGGGCTGGGGAGATGGATTTACGGAAGGGCCGAGGAAGTGAGTGACTTTTCCTTTCCGTCCCCCGCCTCCTGTTCTTTGTTCCCCGTGTTCTGCTCTTCTGCGTGGGGGGTGGGGTGGCATTTGCCTCTCCAGCTCCCGAGATTCCCCGTGGGCTCTGCGACAGGGATCAGCCGCCTCATCCTTGCTTTCTCCCCTCCAGCTCAGAAGCTGTCTTTCTCTGGCCTGTGAAGTCGGTTACCCTTCCTCTGTCGGCTTTCTGAGTTCCCAAACTATTTAATTACCTTGTCTGCTGCTGCCCCTATCTTCTTGGTCCTCATGGATTAGTGCCTTTTTAAATGTAAAGTAATGAACTACCTTTTAGAGAAGTTTTGGATTTACAGAGAAGCAGACGGTACAGAGAGTCTCCCTAAACGGCCATGGACTTTTTAACGATGAAAATAGGTTCTGAGAAAATGTGTTCTTAGGTGACCGCCGTTCTGCGAACATCCTGAAGATGCTTACAGAAACCTCAATGGTCCGACCTGTTGCTCCTGGGCTGCAAACCTGCGCAGTACGTTACTGTGCAAAACACAAGATTAACTCCAACACAAGGGAAAACGGTGTCACCAGGACACACGGGAAACATGAGGCATGTGCAGCTGCTGCCCACGTGACATGGCTGTGCTTGTTGTAAGTGGGAAGAGTGCTCTGTGATGTAATAAATGGCGAGCGTGCAGTGCGGTAACTATGTGGACCAGGAACATAGTCACTTGTTGTTGCGCACGATGGAGGCCCACCGTTGTGTCTGTGACACGCCACACAGCGGGCAGCGTGGTTGGATCGTTCACGCTGGTGTCACTGCGTGCCGGCGAGTCACGCCTCGTGCTGCAGGGTGTGGCTCTGACGTCCTCGGTCCAGTGACTTCAACCTTCTTCACCTCCTGGCGCATAAACTACTGAAATTCTGCAGCACACCAAAAAATTTTTTTTTTGCCAATTGTATACAAAAATAGGCATAATTGTGAATGTAGCCATTCACACCGGATGGCTACAGTTGTGTTGGCTGTTGTAATTTTGTGTATTTGACCATCTGAGGGTAAAGAGGTCCGTGCCCCTGACGACAGAGGCAGGTAGTGTGTGTTTTAAACATTCTTGCAGCATGCCGCTGAAAATCACTGCACTGGGTGATAGGAATTTTTAGCTCCGTTATAATCTTTTTTTAAAAAGATTATTTATTTATTTTTTATTTTTAGAGATAGGGAAAGGAAGGGAGAAAGAGGAGAGGCACATTAATGTGTGGTTGTCTCTCACACATCCCCTGCTGGGGACCCAGCCCGCAACCCAGGCTTGTGCCCTGACTGGGAATCAAACTGGTGACCCTTTGGTTCCCAGGTCAGTGCCCAGTCTACTGAGCCGCATCAGCCAGGGCATAATTTTTTAATTAACTTGTTACTAATTTTTTAATCCTCACTCCAGGATATGTTTATTGATTTTAGAGAGGGAGGAAAGGAGGAGGAGAGAGAGAGAAACTTTGATGTGAGAAATATCGATTGGTTGCCTCTGGTACACGCTCAGACCAGGGATCAAACCTGCAACCCTGTGAGGTACATGGCGTTGCTCCAACCAGCTGAGCCATCGTCCAGGGTCTCCATCATGATGTTAAGGGACCATATGTCATTGACTGAAAGGTCGTTATACAGAGCATGATGGTATGTAGATATGAGTCTATGCCTAGAAACTAAAAATATTTTAAGGTCCATGTACAATTTTCCAAAATAATTTTGTTGCTCCAGTCTGTTTTATATTTATCGCCATGTGTTTAACATTTTAGAAGGTCAGGTGTGGTAGGGACTCTCTGAAAGCCAGTTTATCGTGCCAGTTGTAGTGCTTAACCCTCGGTCACAGAGAAGTATTTACAGGATGAAGCTGCAGCTAATCTCACATGTAGTGGTAGCTACAGTTTCATGAAGAGAGGCCCAGACTGTGCAGGAGGGCAGGCCCTCTGAGCAAAGCCTGCGGTGTGGGGCGGGGGACTGAGGCACTGTGGCTGTGCTGTGTGTGTGTGCATGGGGGAAGGAGGGTGCGTGGGCTGTTGGCTGCACTGCACAGCAATCCGCACAGTGCTCCTTGGAGCGTCCACTCCCCATTGGGAAACATTTGAACTTTGCACCCAAGAAGTAGATGACCTTGACCTGCAGATCAGTCAGTCATTGTGAGCATGGGGATAGGAGAGGCAGGTGCCCAGCACCTTCAGAGGTGCAGGAGCGGGGGGCGGGGCCCGGGAAGTGGAAACAAACAAACAGGATTCTTTTATGGAAACCCCAGCCTCCTTTAAAGACGCCAGCCCAACCGAGGGCCCTGAATTATGAGTCCGCCAGCAAGCCACCCTTTCTTCTATTCTCTTCACTACCCAGGGCCCAGTGGGTGGGGAGGATATTTTGATATTTTGCCTTTATTTTGAGGAGTTACCACATGACTTGAAACCTTCAGGGCTATTTCTGAGACTTCATTGGGATGTGCCAGAAAAATCCTTCTTAACACACGCAGTTGAATGGAAGATGTTAATTTCCACTTGCTGCATAAAAAGATATTTTAGGTATAAAGGACATGCTTAGCTTAAAGAAATGGACACCTTTTGAGACAAACGGGAGGGACCCTGAGGTCCAAAGCTCTAACACCCACCGGTCACCAAGGGTATATCCAGCACTGGTCTTGCCGAGTCTGCCCAGGAAGTTCAAACATCTGAAGTGAAGCCTGCCCCAGATCACCTACAGTCTCGTCTGTCCGGCAGACAAACCCAACCCAGGGAACCAGAGACAGTTAACCAGGAACACTAGACAAACTCACAGGCAATGCCCCAGGTGAGGGCTGGGCCTCTGAAAGTGTCTCAGGCAATGCATTCCAGTGGTTTCAAGTAGAGGATTCAGTAATCTGGAGAACCCTGGGAAACCCTCAGGAAGACAGTGCACTCTGGGCTGGAGTGGGAACAGATAAGACTCTGATAAGCCGAAGGGGCAGGGAAAGCACAGAGCCTTGGAGAGAGCCCTGTCTAAGAGTGCTCATGACTGGGAAGGGGTTGGATTGGCTAATGTGTGGGGAGGCTGAAGGCTATTTTTGATGTTTGAGGTGGCCAGTGGAGCTTAAAAGTAGAGAACCAAAGCCTGGTTCCCTTTTCTTTCCTCTCTCCCCTTTATTTGTCCTTTAAAAAGGCAACCTGTCCCGACATTCCCGCCGCTAGGAAGTAAGGCCGCAACTCACAGGTGTTCTGTCCCCGAAGGCATCCCTGGGGTGGAGCCAGGGCGGGGGTCGGAGGGAGTTGGCCAGATAGGATCAGACCCACCCGGGCTTCTGGGAATAACGCTCACTACCCGCGAAGCCCTGGTGTCAGCGGACGTCCTTGCGAGTGACAGGGCTGCCCCGCGATCCCCCGAGTCGACCGTCTGCGATCGCGTGCGGCGGCTGTCACACAGGGTCGCTGTTCACAGGTTTCGTCCCGCTCCCGCTCACACCAGACAGGGGAAATGACACCACTGGGCCCGGGGAGGACTGCGCCAGGGGCGATGGTGGGGGAGTCCCAGAGAGAGCAGATATCTTTGCCAGCGCATCTACGGAATCTGCCGCCTCCCACCGCCTGGCGCTCCGCCCGCGGGCGCGAGGACGCGTCGGGACCCGGCCCGGGTTGTCCTCTCTCACAGCCAGCAGAGGGCTCCCGGGCCCGTGCGCGTCTTCTCCAGACGCAAGGTTTCAGGGTTGGGGAGCGAGGCTGTGATCCGGGGCTCAGACGTCACCACTGAGGCCCCGGCGGCGCCCCCCGGGGTACGCCCCACGCGGGGAGCCGGCGCCCCGGCGCCAAGGCCGCGGGGACCGTGCGGGGCCGTTCTCGCGAGGCGGGGCGGAGACGCAGGAGGAGGAGAGGAGAGGGGGAGGAGGTGGAGGAGGAGACGCAGGAGGAGGAGACGCGGGAGGAGGAGACGCGGGAGAAGGAGGAGGAGAGGGGGGAGGGCCGCGGCTGCCCCCGCCCAGCCAAGCCTCGGGAGCGCCGGGAACCCCAGTCCCCGGCGCGCTCTCCCCGCCCTCCCACGCCGTCCGCCTGCACCTAGGATCGCAGGTGCCCCGATCGGCCGGAGCCTCTGCGGAAGCGAGGGCGCAGCAGGTCAGGCGCGGGGCCGAAGCGGGGTCCTGCAGGCTCCCGGTCCGTCCGTCCATCCATCGGCCGCGGGAGCTTCCAGGAAGCGTCATGTAGCCGCAGCCGCAGCCCCTCGCGGATCAGCAACTATTTATTTATTTATTTGTTTTTTTTGGGGGGGCAGGGGCGCGGCCAAACAGTCTCTTTGGCCCGCCTTCTCGCCTCCTCCCATCTGCACGCCGCATCAGCCTCTCAAAACCGAGGGGTTCGAGAGGGCGGGGCGGTGGATCGGAGTGGGACCTGGGGTCCCGGCGTGTGGAAGCCATGGCTGAGGAGAGCAACGAGGTGCCCCGCGAGCTGACAGGTAAGAGGAGCCCCCCGCCTCTGTGCTCCTTTCCCCTGAGCGCTGCGCTCCCCCGACGAGTCCCGGGCCCCGGGTCGGAGCGCTGTTGGGTGGGGCCCCGGGACCGGGGAAGTTCGCTCCCGTTTGACCGCCCGGAGAGCCAAGTCCGGAGAGGCCGGCGTGGGGCCATCGGGAGCCCGGGCGCCACCTTCCGCGGCCACCAGGGGGTGGAGGTTGGCGGAGACGGGCCTGCCTGGGTCTCGGGAGTTGTGCAGGCGAGGAGACCCCCTAACATTAGACGCCCGGCCCGCGGCCCTCCTGGCGAAGTCCCGGGAAGCCCAGCGCTGGACGCGGGAGAGCGCTCCCGAGGTGGTTTCCGGCAATGCCCCCCTCCCCGCCCGAAAATCCCAGACAGGGGGGTCCCCGCCGACGAGCCGACTTGGGGAAGGGGCGCTGGTCTGGGCGAGGACTCAGCCTGGGAAGGCGTGGCTTCAGTTAGCAAGCTAGGAGCGAAAGGGTTACCAGACTGACGCAAACTCGGGCCAGGAAACAGAGTTAATGACAAAAGCTTTCTTTTAATAATAATTAACCTACCTGGGCTTCCCTCCCCGGATCTCCTAGGGAACGTGTCCGGGGTATTGGTGCAAAGTGCCCCATTGTCTGAGTCCCTGTAGGTTGTTTTTGGGGTGGCGGTCGGGGGGCTAGATTTTATGTCTCGGGGCTTCACTTAAGTTTTGTGGAGGGCTGAGATGGCAGGGCTGAACTGCGGCGGGGGACAGCGTCCCGGAAACCCGGCGAGTCCGCGCGCGTGCGTGCGATGCATCGTAACAAGGTGTGCGCGCGCGGGGCTCGGAGCCCCAGTGACCTGAATCCCTCTCGGCCCGGTCCTTGGCACCCGCCCTGCGTGCAGCGCTGGCAGGTGCTGTGGGGTGGTGCTGACCCGGGAGGCAGTTCTCACCCCTTCGCTCTGCATGTGAGGAATTCGCTCCCCGCTCCCCGTTCCTCCTTTAGCCTCGGCACTTTGTGGGAGTTCACTCCCCAGCAGCGCCTGTTAACTCGGCAGGTGACGCCCGGCGGAAAGGGGCTCCCGTTTTTGTTGAATGGGACGGCAAACACAAGGAGTTCTGTTGGCGCATTTCGGGTCTGGAGTTGCTCCCTCCGCCCGCACCGCGCCCCGCCTCCTCTTTCTCCCCAACCCGCCAGCGTCCGCCGCTCAGATAAGCATCAGCAGCCTTTGCTGGATGGAGTGAGTGGTCCGTCCGGTTCTGGAGCCCAGACCTTCCCAACACCTTGCCCGGAAGAGGAAACGCGCCCTGGGCTCGCACGGCCTGCCCAGGTCTCGGGAAGGGAGGGTGCTGCGCAGCCAGGGTACCGCGACAACCAGGAGGGGCAGAGTTTCCAATTAGCTGCCTGAGCCCGGGAGTGGGAGTGTAGGTCACTGCTTAGACCCAGGAGAGAGGGCGCTGGAGGATGACCTGGAGGTGAGGCGCCCGGTTTAAATGAATGACTCTCAAAATGAGTACGGGAGTGCGTTGTAGGAGCTGACTTTGACCTTTATCTGGAAGGGGAATTTTTGTGTTTATCCAATCTCGCCTTTCTCACTGCCTTCCAAACAAGGGACACGGCTTTGGGGACGTGCCTGATCCGGGCTGTCTGGGCCCAGCCGCTGGCTGGTCGTCAGGCTGCGGGGGTGGGGGGGTTGCTGTTCCTGGTCTCCTCTCCAGTTTTGAGTGCTCACAAGAGTTCCCCTCAGACCAATTCACAATGGCAAACACGTGAACACTTCAATACACGGCAGTCCCCCCTGGCATTTGAAATGTGTATTTCTCTGCTTGTGAAAGTCGTACCAGCTATGTGTTAAGCAGCGAGGTGCAGGGAAGAGCAGGAGGAAAGTGTCCCGTATGGCCACGCGGAGGTGGCCGTGCCAGTCACCTTTCGGTGTAGGACTGGCCTCTCCCCCTGTGTTCCCGTGTGAGGCTGGGGTCCGCCAGAACCAGGGACAGTGGGGAAGAGTCCTGCTCACAGGTCCTGGGGTGCAGAGGGGTGGCCGGCGGCCGCATCGTTTGGTGTGTGCTGACACGCTACGCTCACACGCGGTGAAAGGGGGACCTTGAGGGATGCGCTGACGAGTTTGGGTCCGTCCCCAAGTGCGTGCAGCTCGCAGGCTGAGAGTGCAACGGCCACACCTGTGGTTTGGGTGGTCACTTCCGTTAAGGAGGGGACTGATCAGTCGGAGGTCAGGGACTTGGTGAGAGGGTCTGAGGCCTGGGTGAGGGTCAAGGTCAGGGGTCAGGAGCTGTTCAGGAGGCAGTTTTGGGAGAGGCGGTGACTGGCTCCCTCTCTACCTGAGAGGAAGCAGTTGGAGACAGAGGCTGAGAAGAGGAGGAAGATGATGAGTTTGGTGTGGGACTGGCCAGTGTCGGGGACTCCTTCCTACCACCATCCAGATTTTCAGGTCTCCCTCTTTCTCTCTCCTTCCCGCCCCCCTCCCATTCTGTCACCCTTTAGCCACCCTGGGGTGCTGTGCCATGACGACCGTGGATGGGCTGGGGGCCAGGAGCACCCTTCCCCAGCTCCGTGGTTCGGCCTAGCTCTTTGCCTGTTTCCTCCCTTCCCGCTGGGGCGGTCCCAGGATGTGGCAGGCCTGTGTGGCCTTGTGATGAACAGAGGATGCCAGGTGCAGGCGGCCCGCCCAGTGAGGCTGAGAGTACCTACTGTGCTGCGGTGTGTGTGGTTCTGTGCGCCGAGACACTGCCTGGCAGGCCCTCTGCTTGTTCTCTCACACATGCACCCTGCTTGCCCAGCAGGGTGATGTCATGCCTTTGCACGGGCCGCTGTGTCATATGCTTTTCTGTTCGCCTCAGCTTTGAGCACACAGTAGGTGTTCTTTAAATACTTGGCGAGTGATAACTACCAGGCTCGTTAAAACAAGCAAATAATTTGCAAAAGACAAACAACAGTAAAAACAATAAAAAAGCCCTGGTGGGTGTGGCTCAGTGGTTTGAGCGCTGTCCTGTGAACCAAAGGGTCACCAGTTCAATTCCCAGTCAGGGCACATGCCTGGGTTGCAGGTCAGGTCCCCAGTGGGGGGCACACAAGAGGCAACCACACATTGATGTTTCTCTCTCTTTCTCCCTCCCTTCCCCTCTGTATAAAAATAAATTAAAAAAACAATCAAAAACCTTTCTCCAAGTGCTCGCTCCACCCCGTGATTTTCTAACTAATAAAAGATGGTAACGGCACTGTTCCCTTCTTCCAGAAAGCATAAAGGATGTGCTTGGCAGGAAGATTAGGATCGGCGTGAAGAAGAAAGTCAAGCTGGAAGTGAAGGGAGACAAACTTGAAAGCAAGGTGCTGGTAAGTGCTCCCGTGTTTTAAATAAAACGTTTGCAAACGCAACGGTTTTCCCTCCCTTGTTTCAATTGCTGGTTTTCACGCAGCCCTAGTTCTGCTTTATGCTTTGTTCAGAAGTTGTGAGAAGCATTTTGCATGGGATGAACTGGAAGGGCTGCCACTGCGAGCTGGAAGGGGGGCAGTTTAGATTTCAGATGCCGACGTTGTCTCCCCGCGGTGCCTGCGGCCGTGGCGGTTCTCTGCGGCCGGCTCTCCCGTCCCTCAGAGTGCGGTCAGTGGCCCTTGTTCACCGTCGTCTGTTGCAGCCGATTTACGATCTTGTCCGTCAGGAGTAAGAGAGAAGTTTCAGACAAGTCGTCTCCGGTCAGCTTCGTTATTTCATGAGGTTTTCTTGAACCCAGGGCTGTCTGACGGGTGACGGCCCTCGAAGGGGAAGGACACATCTGTCCTTCCTCGGTGCGTGTCCTTTGGTGTTTCAGGGGGAAGTGCCCGCAGAGAGTGGACTCGGGCTCCGTCCGGTCTGTGACAGGAATGGCGGGGGGAGGGGGGCTGGGCCCGACTGGGTGGGCTGGGGTCGGGCCCTTGGAGAGGTGGGCGGCTTCGGGTGGCGCTTCAGTGGCTGAGCTCGTGGGCAACCTGCACTGAAGCTCAAGTGAACACATCCCGGTGGCGTGTGTGTGTGTGCGTGTGGGTCTTCAGACACACGTGAACCCGGGGCTGGCACACTAGCTGTGTGTTCTTCTCGTTCTGCTTCAGCCATTTTCAACGGGTGTTGCAAGAACACTATTATATCTATTTTTCCTGGAGGGTGTTTTTTCCCTCCCCGGAGTATTTAAAAACAAAGCCCAAACATATGGCGTCGAAAGAGAATATTTTTAATATTCTCTGTCTTCAGTCGAAATTGCTCCAGAATTCGGTGTCTTTGTGACAGTCTGTCCTGAGGATCTTGAAAGTTCTCCGCCTGCCTCCTGCAGCTGCGAGGCCCTGGCTGGGGTGGTTTCTCTGTCCGTGTTCTGTGCACACCAGTCAGCGGAGGGGGGGACGTGCAGAGAAGTTCAAGTGGGGGAACCTCGAGTGGCGTTCGCCACAAGACGTGTGCACGCCGACCGTGAGACTGGGACCGTCTACTGTAGGAGGGAGCACAGGGGTCCGCCTGCTTTACGTGACTTCAATAAAGACTGCGTTTCCTTGGGGCGAGTTTTACTTAGGGCCTCCCACGGGGGTGTGTGGTACTTCCGGGGCGTGGTTGTGTAGGGAGAGGAGGTTTTGTTTCTGCCGTTTTCTGTTTGCCGCCTGGAAGGCCGATCCCCTGTCAGTCTGACCCAGTAGGAGCCAGGGCTCTGAGTGGACTCTGTCTTGGGCACTGGGAAGAGACCCACGTCCTGAGTGCCCTTTACAAAGTTAAATTTTTCAAAGACAAATGTAAATGTTTGATATAATGAAGCTAGTGCCATTTAAAAGTGGTTGTGATTAGTACTTAATGTCAAGATTTGGGTGGGGGGCAGTTCGTCTTAACATTAGCTGGCTCCCTTTAATTACAAAAATACTGGGATTTAAGGAATTCTCTCCCCGATCTGGAATCTGAGCAAGTTCTACTGTGTCGGCGTCGACGTGTCCTGGCCGTCCCTTCCTCGCACGGGCAGGAGTTATTAATAGGAACGTTCAAGGTCTGACAGGCTTCGAGTCTGAGCAAACGGCCTACAAATTAACCTTCTTTCGGTGGTTGATTCTGGAGTTTCTGAGTTTTGAGAAATTCAATTATGTGAATTAAAGCCTTGGGGGACGGCCCCAGCATGTGCAGAACGTGCATTCCAGGCTTCCTCCGGCAGCGGGTCCACTGCAGTGGCTCCGGCAGCCCCTTTAACTCTTCTCCTCTGTGTCTTCCTTCTGTGGGGCTGTGTGTGGTTGGCTCCTGCTCTTGCACTGGGAGATTGTGCCCCGTATTGTAGCTGCTCTTCTGTGCAGGGTTTATCTTCATCTCTTCATCTTCCTTCCTCTCATGGCCATAATAGCTAATCTTTCTTTTTATTTTAGACAAGAAGGGAAGGGAGGGAGAAAGAGGGAGAGAAACATCAGTGTGTGGTTGCCTCTCCTGTGCCCCACACTGGGGACCTGGCCTGCAACCCAGGCATGTGTCCCAACTGGGAATCGAACCGGCGACCCGGTGGTTTGCAGGCTGGCGTGCAACCCACTGTTCTATACCAGCCAGGGCCACCCCAGTTAACATTTATTGAATGTTGACTGAATGCGGGGCCCTTGGCTGAACACCTAACGATGTTCTTTCTTATTCGGTCGGCAGCAGCCTGGGGGGGTGGGCACTGTTGATGTCTCCCCTGGAGGAACTGGGGCTTCCCAGGGGCTGAGGGAACTGGCCGCAGGTCATCCAGCTGGTTAGTGACTAGTTAGCGACTAGTTAGAGATCAGTTAGTGACCAGTTAGTTAGTGGCAGAGTCAGGATCTGAACCGGCTGCGCCCATCTGCTTCCCCGTGTGCTCCAGGGGGAAAGAACGCCGCTCGGCTGGCTGTCCCCGAGTTGAGCATCTTCAGCCAGTGGTCAGGAAGAGTCCTGCCTGAGAGGGGTCAGTGCTCCGCGCTCACTCGACCTGATGTCCTTACTGGGTGCATGAATTTGTCTCTGTTCAAGGAGCGCCCGCGATATGGCAGACACGTGGTTTGGCTGAGGTGCACGTCTAGTCTACCTTCCTGGGACTCAGAGCCGCGACATGCTCTCTGAACAGGGTGACCGGGCAGGGGACAGCCCGGTGGAGGGGCTCTTTCTTGGGCCTGAGGGTTGGGGACGCCGTCCAGAAGGAAGGGGGGTGAGCCCATGTTGGGTGGACGGGTCAGTTCACCGAGAGTGGAGGCACGTCCCGGACGGAGGGAACGGAGCATGCCTGGTAGCCGGGGCCTCGCACGGAGCGCTCACTCCCGCTGCAGCCGTTGAAACTCAGGTGGAAGTTGGGACTGGTTAGACAGGTCTCTCCTGCCACCTGTTTCTGGTGATATCCGCATGGATGTCACCCTGCCTTCCTTGGGGAGGAAGTTGGGTTGGTGGTTAAGGACCTGGAGTCACACCTATTCTCAGGCAGCCCGGCCGCTTGCCCAATGTTAACCCCCAGTTCCTCTCCCCAATGGCAGTCATCACAGCGTCCCTTTGTCCCCTTGGGAATGGTGGCTCTGGGGATGACCCGGGCAGTGTTTGGAGCCCGGTGTCTCCCGCACGAGGGATGCCCTCTAAGTCCCAAGCAGGTAGCCAGGGGTCCTGCTCTCTTACCCCTGCACACACCGCCCTCACAGAGGGGCTGGCCACTCGGGGCTCCGGGGGGCTAGGGAGGCTGAGCGCGGAGCGCACACACCTGGCTAGAGCCAGAGTCCTTCAGGTGTGTCCAAGGTCCATCCGATCGGAAATGCTCAGGTGCTCAGGGGTCACGGGATTGTGTCCATCGGGATGTGAAAGGTGACCTGTGTCTTGGCTGCGTGGTGATTCAGAGCCATCAGCATGCCCGTGTGCCTGGTGAGTTGCTAAGGCTGAGGTGAGGGTGCCGTGTTCCCAGGTGTATTTGTCTGGACACTCCTGCGCCTGCAGGTGGGGTGGCTGGGCCGGGCTGGGGGGCTGCCCACCGAGAGGCGCGCTGGCCCCTGAGCCCTGTTTCTGCATTTCTTAGACCCCGATTCCAGCCTCCCACCGGCTAATGGATCTTCACCCCCTTTCTGTGGTACCTGGATTTTGAAAAATGTATTTTGATTTATGTCTTCTTTTAAGATGGAACTTTTCATCTTTCTGTCATTGTCGGTTTACATGCAGTGACAAGAAAGAGCACAGAGGGGTCCTGTGCCCCTTGACCCAGTTCCCCCATCTTTTGAAGCCATGATACAGTGTCATGACCAGAGTGACATTGTGAGATACAGCACCGTTTGTCACCGTGGGCCCCTTAGGCCTCTTCCAGCCACATGCATGTGCCCATCACTACTCCGTCCCCTGGTACTACTGATCTGTTCTTCATCCCTTCCTTCCTTCCTTCCTTCCTTCCTTCCTTCCTTCCTTCCTTCCTTCCTTCCTTCCTTCCAATCCTCACCCAAGGATATGTCTGTTGATTTTGGATAGAGAGGGAGAGAGTAACATCACGTACGCACCCCGACTGGGAATCGAACCTGCAACCTTCTGGTGTGCGGGACGGTGCTCCAACCAAGCATGCCACCTGGCCAAGGTGGCATTTGGTTACTTCGAAGTGCTCTGTGAGCGTCGTCATGTGGCACATGCCTCAGTCTCTCGCCTGTGCTGGGCTTGGGGGTCATTTGCCCTTGGGGGCTGTCAGGAGTGAAACTGGACAGAAACATTTGGTGGCAGACATTTGCGTGAACAGAAGTCTTCCTAGCTCCCTGGTCAGTACTGAGGTGCGGAGAGGTGGGTTGCACCATTAGATTGCTCGTTTCATTTCCTGAGAAGCTGCCTGACTTCTCTGGAGAGGCTGCGGGCTACTTGTTCCTAACCAGCAGTGCCTGAGGGACCCGGCCTGCAGCTCCTTGGCTGCATTTTTGTTTCTGGGCCTTTTTTTTTTTTTTTTTAAAGGGCTAATGGTTGAAAGAAAAATATGTCAG
>PVIA01017783.1:0-14750 GCA_004024845.1 Tonatia bakeri
AAAAAAAATAAAATAACAAGAAAAAGAAAAAACTTTTGTAGGTCTAGACATTTTAATTTCCTGTATCCAAAAGGCTAAGTCGCTAGAACCGAAACCTCCCTGTTGTCTGGGGGCAGTGGAAACCGCTTGACCACTTGATATGTAGGACAGTAGTAGCAATTGATCTATTCTTTGACCTTTAGTAATTTGCAAAGTTTTGGTGGGTGGAGAGATCATAATTTTAATTTCCCCTTCATAGTCTGAGTCAATAACCCCTGGAATTACTGTCAGTCCTTGTAAGGACGTTGAGCTTCGGCCGAGAATCAGACCCACTGTGCCCTTTGGCAGGGGTCCTTTGACCCCTGTTGGGACAGTATGTGGGGGGATATCTGGTGTTAATATTGCTGAGGTGGAGGCACAGAGGTCCAAGCCTGCGCTCCCCAGTGGTTGCCCCAAGGAGTTCATTGACTGATTGCATTTTATGAAGGGGTTCATTGTTGCCCCAATTGTTACCGGGGCCTGGGGCTGGCCCCTCTGCCAGTGTCTTTCATCTTGACCCTGATCATTGTGCTTCTCTGGACCGCAGTCATCCTCACTTTCATTTTCAACATTAGTGTTGCCCACGATAATCAAATTGAGGTTAGAATCTGAAGTGCTTAATAGAGGCATTGCCTCATGTGGCTCAGTTGCACAATCAGGGTAAGTCCCTAACTTTCTACTAAAAACCCCTTCCTCATGCTGTGGATCCAGTACATCTCTTATTAAAGTCCACAGGGTTAGTGCATAGACTGGCATTCCCTCTGGTCCATGATTTTCATAATATAGCTTCAGTTCCTCTCCTACTTTGCCCCAGATCCTTTGGTTTACTGTACCTTCCTCTGGGAACCAGGGGCAACATTCTTGCACAAAACCCAAAAAGGTTTGAATTTTATGTGTAGAAACTTTCACTCCTTTTTTACTTAGTGTATGCAGAAAAATTTCTATAAAGAGTCATCTCTCTTTTGACTCAGTATGGCCCATACTTCTTAATTAGTTCTGTAATACATTCCACCTTGTTTCCTTTCTTACTCTCTTCTACAAGGGGGTCTGCAGCACCATACAGTGGAGTCCTATCCATTCCAAGAGGAAGGAGGCTTACCATAGTGTCCCTGTTCTGGGGGCCACTTGCCGGAGTCCAGCTCCTGCAGGTCCAGGGAATCACTATGGAACGAATGGCGCTGGCGAGGAATGACAGGGGGCTTGGTGCTTTTCAGCTCACCAACCAGGCATTTCTGCCTTGCTGGGGTGAGTCCTGTATTTTTATACTTTGGGATAAGCATATGTGGCAATGTGGGAGCAGAGAAAAACTACTATTTTCCAGAGTATATTTACGATGTCATTGTTTTGCAGAAATTAATAGATCATGCTTACCTGGACACATAGTATGATGTCATAGAACATGTTTACTATGTACATGTTATGATGTCATGGAACATGGTTCCAGGATACATGTTATGAGTTCCTAGATCATGCTTACCTGGATACATAGCTTGAAGACATACAACATGTTTACTGTGTACATGTTATGATGTCATGGAACATGGTTTCTAGGATACATGTTTTGAGTTCCTAGATCATGCTTACTTGGATACTTGTTATGATGTCATACAACATGTTTACTGTGTACATGTTATGATGTCATGGAACACGGTTTCTGGGATACATGTTATGAGTACATAAATCATGCTTACCTGGATACATAGCATGATGACATACAACATGTCTACTGTGTACATGTTATGATGTCATAGAACATGGTTTCTAGGATAAATGTTCTGAGTTCCTACATCATGCTTACCTGGATACATAGCAAGATGTCATATAACATGTTTACTGTATACATGTTTTGATGTCATGGAACATGGTTTCTAGGATACATGTTTTGAGTTCCTAGATCATGCTTACTTGGATACATGTTATGATGTCATTCAACATGTTTACTAGGTAAGTGTTATGATGTCATGGAACATGATTTCTAGGATATATGTTATGAGTTCTTACATCATGCTTAGCTGAATACATAGCCTGATGTCATACAACATGTTTACTGTGTACATGTTATGATGTCATGGAACACGGTTTCTTGGATAAATGCTATGAGTTCATGGATCCTGCTTACCTGGATACATAGCATGATCTCATTCAAGATATTTACTATGTACATGTTATGATGTCAGGGAACATGGATTCTACGATACATGTTATGCATTCCTAGATCATGCTTACCTGGATACATAGCATGAACTCATACAACATGTTTACTATGTACATATTATAATGTCATGGAACACGGTTTCTAGGATACATGTTATGAGTTCCTAGATCATACTTACATGGATACATATTAGATGTCATACAACATGTTTACTATGTACATATTATAATGCCATGGAACACGGTTTCTAAGATACATGCTATGAATTCCTACATCATGCTTACCTGGATACATGATATGATGTCATACAACATGTTTACTTTGTACATATTATGATGTCATGGGACATGGTTCCTAGGATACATGTTATGCATTCCTAGATCATGCTTACCTGAATACATAGCATGAACTCATACAACATGTTGACTATGTACATATTATGATGTCATGGAACATGGTTTCTAGGATACATGTTATGAGTTCCTACGTCATGTATACCTGGATACATAGCATGATGTCTTACAACATGTTTACTGTGTACATGTTATGATGTCATGAAACATGTTTTCTAGGATACATGTTATGAGTTGCTAGATCATGCTTACTTGGATACATGTTATGATGTCATGCAACATGTTTACTATGTACATATTATAATGTCATGGAATACGGTGCCTAGGATACATGTTATGAGTTCCTAGATCATGCTTACCTGGATACATGTTTTGATTTCATTCAACATGTTTACTATGAACATGTTATGATTTCATGGAACACAGTTTCTGGGATAAATGTTATGAGTTCCCAGATCACGCCTACCTGGATACGTAGCCTGATGTCATACAACATGTTTACTGTTTACATGTTATGATGATATGGAACACGGTTTCTGAGATACATGGTATGAGTTTATAAATCATGGTTACCTGGATACATAGCCTGACGTCATACAACATGTTTACTGTGTACATGTTATGATGTCATGGAACATGGTTTCTAGGATACATGTTATGAGTTCCTACGTCATGTATACCTGGATACATAGCATGATGTCTTACAACATGTTTACTGTGTACATGTTATGAAGTCATGGAACATGGTTTCTAGGATACATGTTATGAGTTGCTAGATCATGCTTACTTGGATACATGTTATGATGTCATGCAACATGTTTACTATGTACATATTATAATGTCATGGAATACGGTGCCTAGGATACATGTTATGAGTTCCTAGATCATGCTTACCTGGATACATAGCCTGATGTCATACAATATATTTACTGTGTACATGTTAAGATGTCATGGAACAAGGTTTCTGGGATACATGTTTTGAGTTCCTAGATCATGCTTATGTGGACACATGTTATGATGTCATACAACATGTTTACTATGTACATATTATGATATCATGGAACACGGTTTCTAGAATAAATGTTATGAGTTCATACATCATGCTGACCAGGATAAATGATATGTCATTCAACATGAGTACTATATATATATTATGATGTCATGGAACATGGTTTCTAGGATACATTTTATACATTCCTAGATCATGCTTACCTGAATACATAGCATGAACTCATTCAACATGTTTACTATGTACATATTATGATGTCATGGAATATTGTTTCTAAGATATATGTTATGAGTTCCTAGATCATGCTTACCTGGATACCTGTTATGATGTCATACAACATGTTTACTGCTAAATGTTCTGATATCATGCAACATGGTTTCTAGGATACCTGCTATGAGTTCTAGATCATGCTTACCTGGATTCTTAGCATAATGTAATACAACATGTTTGCTGTGTACATGATATGATGTCATGGAACTCAGTTTCTAGGATACATGGTATGAGTTCCTAGATCATGCTTACCTGGACATATAGCATGATGTCATACAACATGTTTACTATGTACATGTAATAATGTCATGGAACATGGTTTCTAGGATACATGTTATGCATTCCTAGATCGTGCTTACCTGGATACTTGTTATCATTCAAGCAGCATGTTTAGTATGTTCATGTCATAATGTCATGGAACATGGTTTCTAGGATACATGTTATGAGTTCGTAGATCATACTTACCTGGATACATAGCATGATGTCTTACAACATTTTTACTGTGTACATGTTATGATGTCATGGAACATGATTTCTAGGATACATGTTATGAGTTCCTATGTCATGCATACCTGGATACATAGCATGATGTCATACAACATGTTTACTATGTACATGTTATGCTATCATGGAACATGGTTTCTCGGATAAATGTTATGAGTTCCTAGATCATGCATACCTGGATACATAGCCTGATGTCATACAACATGTTTACTATGTACATGTTATGCTATCATGGAACACGGTTTGTGGGATACATGTTATGAGTTCCAAGATCATGCTTACCTGGATACATAGCCTGATGTCATAGAACATGTTTACTGTGTACATGTTATGATTTCATAAAACCCGGTTTCTGGGATACATGTTATGAGTTCATAAATCATGCTTATCTGGATACATGGCATGATGTCATACATGTTTACTATGTACATATTATAATGCCATGGAACACGGTTTCTAGGATACATGTTATGAATTCCTACATCATGCTTACCTGGATACACGATATGATGTCATACAACATGTTTACTTTGTATATATTATGATGTCATGGGACATGGTGTCGAGGACACAGGTCATGAGTTCCTAGATCATGCTTACCCAGGCACATCGCATGATGTCATACAACATGTTTCCTAGGTACATGTCATAATATCATGGAACTTCATTTTGAGGACACATGTCATGAGTTCCTAGATCATGCTTAACCGGGCACATCACATGACGTCATAAAACATGCGTTCTTTGTACAAGACATGATGTCATGGAACTTGATTTTGACGACACATGTCATGAATTCCTAGATCATGATTACCCGGACATATTGCATGATGTATTACAACATGCATCCTATGTACATGTCATGATGTAAAGGAACATGGTCTCGAGGACACATGTCATGAGTTCCTAGATCATGCTGATGTGGGCACATCGGAGGACGTGATAAAACATGCCTCCTATGTACATGTCATGATGTCATGGAGCATATTTTCGAGGACACATGTCATGAGTCCCTGGATCATGCTTACCCGGGCACTTTGCATGATGTCATACAACATGTGTCCTAGCTACATATCATGATGTCATGGAATATGATTTAGAGGACACAGGTCATGTTTCCTGGATCATGCTTACCCAGACACATCACATGACATCATACAACATGTTTCCTAGGCACATGTCATAATGTCATGGAACTTGACTTCGAGGACACATGTCATGAGTTTCTAGATCTTGCTTACCCGGGCACATCGCATGACCTGATACAACATGAGTCCCAGGTACATGTCATGATGTCATGGAACTTGGTTTCGAGGACACAGGTCATGAATTCCTAGATCATGCTTACCCGGCATATCGCATGACCTGATACAACATGTGTCCTATGTACATGTCATGATGTCATGGAGCCTGGTTTCGAGGACACATGTCATGATGTCATACAACATGTGTCCTAGCTACATGTCATGATGTCATGGAACATGTTTTCAAGGACACATGTCATGGGTTCCTGGATCATGCTCACCGGGGCACATCGCATGATGTCATACAACATGCATCATAGGAACATGTCATAATGTCATAGAACTTGATTTCGGATACACATGTCATGAGTTCCTAGATCATGCTTATCCAGTCACCTCACATGACCTGATAAAACATGTGTCCTGTGTACGTGTCATGATGTCATGGAGCATGGTTTCGAGGACACAGGTCATGAGTTCCTAGATTATCCTTACTCGGGCATATCGCATGATGTCATACAACATGCGTCCCAGGCACATGTCATGATGTCATGGAACTTGGTTTCAAGGACACATGTCATGAGTTCCTAGAGCATGCTTACCCGGGCACATCGCATTACATCATACAACATGTGTCCTCAGTACATGTCATGATGTCATGAAACATGGTTTGGAGGACACATGTAATGAGTTTTTAGATCATGCTTTCCAGGACAGTTTGTATGATGTCATAAAACATGTGTCCTACCTACATGTCATGATGTCATGGAGCATGGTTTTGGGGACACATGTCATGAGTTCGTAGATCATGCTAACCCGGACACATCGCGTGACGTCATACCACATGAGTCCTAGGTACATGTCATGAGGTCATGGAACATGGTTAGGAGGACACATGTAATAAGTTCCAGCATCATGCTTACCTGGGGATATCACATGACGTCATACACCATGCGTCCTAGGTACTTGTAATGATGTCATGGAACCTGGTCCAGGACACATGGCATGTGTTCCTAGATCATGCTTACCCAGACACTTTGCATGAAGTCATACAACATGTGTCCTAGGTACATGTCATGATGTCATGGAACTTGGTTTCGAGGACACATGTCATGAGTTCCTAGATCATGCTTACCCGGGCACATCGCATTACGTCATACACATGTGTCCTAGGTACATGTCATGATGTCATTGAACATGGTTTTGGGGACACATGTCATGAATTCATGAATTCCGAGATCATGCTTACCCGGACACATCGTCTGACATCATACCACATGCATCCTAGGTACATGTCATGATGTCATGGAACATGGTTAGGAGGACACATGTAATGAGTTCCGGCATCATGCTTACCCGGGCACATCGCATGACGTCATACAACATCCATTCTTTCTACAAGTCATGATGTCATGGAACTTGATTTTGATGACACATGTCATGAGTTCCTAGATCATGCTTACCCAGACACATCGCAGGACGTGATACAACATGCGTTCTATGTACATGTCATGATGTCATGGAGCATATATTCGAGGACACATGTCACGAGTTCCTAGATCATTCTTACCCAGGCACATTGCATGATGTCATACATGTGTCCTAGGTACATGTCATGATGTCATGGAGCATGGTTTTCAGGACATATGTCATGAGTTCCTAGATCATGATTACCCGGACACATAGCATGATGTCATACCACATGTGTCTTAGGTACATGTCATGATGTCGTGGAGCATGGTTTCGGGGACACACGTCATGAGTTTTTAGATCATGCTTACCAGCGCAGTTCGTATGACGTCATACAACATGCAAACTAGGTACATGTCATAATGTCATGGAACATTGTTTCGAGGACACAGGTCATGAGTTCATAGATCATGCTTACCCGGGCTCATTGCATGATGTCATACAACATGTTTCCTAGGTACATGTCATGATGTCATGGAACTTGTTTTCGAGGACACATGTCATGAGTTCCTAGATCATGCTTAACCGGGCACATCGCATGACGTCATAAAGCATGTGTTCTTTGTACAAGACATGATGTCATGGAACTTTTTTTTTTAGGACACATGTCATGAGTTCCTAGATCACGCTTACCTGGACACATCGCATGACGTCCTAGACACGCATCCTACGTACATGTCATAATGTCATGGAACTTTATTTCGATAACACATGTCATGAGTTCGTAGATCATGCTTACCAGCGCAGTTCGTATGACGTCATAAAACATGCGTTCTTTGTACAAGACATGATGTCATGGACCTTGATTTTGACGACACATGTCATGAGTTCCTAGATCATGATTACCCGGACATATCGCATGATGTATTACAACATGTGTCCTATGTACATGTCATGATGTAAAGGAACATGGTCTCGAGGACACATGTCATCAGTTGCTGGATCATGCTTAACCGGACATTTGGCATGACGTCATACAGCATGTGTCCTAGCTACATATCATGATGTCATGGAACATGGTTTCGAGGACACATGTCATGAGTTCCTAGATCATGCTTATCTGAACACTTCGCATGACATCATACAACATGCTTCCTAGGTACAAGTCATGATGTAAAGCAACATGGTCTCGAGGACACATGTCATGAGTTCCTAGATCATGTCTATCTGGGCACACGCAGGACCTGATACAACATGCGTCCTATGTACATGTCATGATGTCATGGAGCATGGTTTCGAGGACACATGTCATGAGTTCCTAGATCATGATTACCCGGACAGATCGTATGACATCATACAAAATGCGTCCTAGGTACATGTGATGATGTCATGGAACATGGTTTCGAGGACACATCTCATGAGTTCCTGGATCATGCTTACCCGGGCACATCGCATGACGTCATACCACATGTGTCCTAGGTACACTTCATAATGTCATGGAACTTGATTTCAAGGACACATGTCATGAGTTCCTAGATCATGCTTACCCGGGAACATCGCATGATGTCATACAACATGTGTCCTACCTTCATATAATGATGTCATGGAACATAGTTTGGAGGACACATGTCATGAGTTCCTAGATCATGCTTACCCGAACACTTCGCATGACATCATACAATGTGCTTCCTAGGTACAAGTCATGATGTAAAGAAACATGGTTTCGAGGACACATGTCATGAGTCCTAGATCCTGCTTACCAGGATGGCCACCTGGTGAACAAGGAACCCACACATCAGTGGCGGTTCTTGGTCTGACGTCAACCACGTCTCTTGGGTCAGAGTTCAGTCGCCATATTACTTGTTGTCCAAGAGCCATGTTTGTAGTCCAAGACACTATTAGCGGTTTGTAACGAGTTTCCCTTTTGTTCTAGCCTGCCCGTGCGGGCACCCACATTACGCGCTGGGATTGGCAATAACGCATGCCGTAGTGCCCCCTCTACCAGATTTGGCGAAATGATTCGACCAGCCAGCCCATTTGGGACGCCTCAGATTTCCAGCTCTGAGAAATGTCTAGACTAGCAAGCCAGGACGGCACCCAGTCCACCCACTGGAAGGATTTCTAATACCCCGCCTACAAATAAGTGCCAATTTGGAAAAAAACAAAAAGAAAAAAGAAAGAAAGAAAGAAAAGAAGAAGAAGGGAGAAGTACTTTATTTTGCTGTTTGTGCTCCCTGGCGAAGGTTTCTCTGCCCTCACGAAGAGAGAGACAGAGAGAGCTCAAAAAGTCTGTACTACTGAAGACAGAGGCATGGAGTTTTATAGAGGTTAGGTTCCCTCTGGTGGAAGGATCGGCACCTGGTGAACATAGAGCCCACACATCAATGGTGGTTCGTGGTCTGAAGTCAGCCACCTCTTCCCGCTCAGAGTTCGGACGACATATTGGTTGTAGTCCAAGTGCTGCCTTGGTAGTGTATGACACTCTAGTGTATTGTAATTAGGTTCCGTTTCGATCTAGCCTGCCCATACTCACACCCACCTTGACCACAGGGAGCTTTGCTCATGAGGGCTGGACTCCCTGGTGTACAGGCCAGGGCGAAATGATGTATGACTCCACCGACCTCGAGGCCGGGACTCACAACATGTTTACTTTCTACATGTTATGATGTCATGGAACATAGTTTCTAGTATACATTTTATGAGTTCCAAAATCATGCTTATGTGGATACATGTTATGATGTCATAGAACATGTTTACCGTGTACATGTTATGATGTCATGGAACATGCTTTCTAAGATACATGTTATGAGTTCCCAGATCAGGCTTACTTGGATACTTGTTATGAAGTCATTCAACGAGTTTACTATGTACATGTTATGATGTCATAGACAATGGTTTCTAGGGTACATGTTATGAGTTCCTAAATCATGCTTACCTGGATACCTGATATGATGTCATACAACGTGATTATTATGTAAATGTTATGAGGTCATGGTACATGGTTTCTAGGATATACGTTATGAGTACCTAGATCATGCTTACCTGGATACATAGCATGACGTCATACAACATGTGTCCTAGCTACATGTCATGATATCATGGAACATGGTTTCGAGGACACATGCCATGTGTTCCCAGATCATGCTTAGCAGGGCACATCGCATGACCTGATGCAACATGCGTCCTATGTACATGCCATGATGTCATGGAACATGGTTTCGAGGACACATGACATGTGTTCCTAGATCATGCTTACTCAGACACATCGCATGATGTCATACAACATATGTCCTAGCTACGTGTCATGATGTCATGGAACATGGTTTCAAAGACACATGTCATGAGTTCCTAGATCAGGCTTACCCAGGCCCATCGCATGACGTCATGCATGCATCCTATGTACATGTCATGATGTCTTGGAACATGGTTTCGAGGACACATGTCATGAGTTCCTAGATCAGGTTACCGGGACACATCGCATGACGCCATACAACATGTGTCCTATGTACATGTCATGATGTCATGGAACGTGGTTTCTAGGATACATGTTATGAGTTACTACATCATGCTTCCCTGGATCATACCCTGATGTTATACAACATGTTAACTGTGTACATGTTATTATGTCATAGAACATAGTTTCTAGGACACAAGTTATGAGTTTCTAGATCATGCTCACCTAGATACATGTTATGATGTCATACAACATGTTTACTATGTACATGTCATGGTGTCATGGAACATGGTTTCTAGGATATATGTTATGAGTTCCTAGTTCATGCTTACCTGGATACATGTTATGACATCATACATTTACTATGTACAGTTTATGATATCATGGAACATGGTTTCTGGGATACATGTTTTGAGTTCCTAGATCATGCTTACTTGAATACATATTTTGATGTCATTCAACATGTTTACTATGTACATGTTATGGTGTGATAG
Organism: Tonatia bakeri; assembly: GCA_004024845.1. Taxonomy (NCBI): domain Eukaryota; kingdom Metazoa; phylum Chordata; class Mammalia; order Chiroptera; family Phyllostomidae; genus Tonatia; species Tonatia bakeri. The sequence continues at coordinate 10,912 of PVIA01017783.1, forward strand.
AAAATGGTTTCTAGGGTACATGTTATGAGTTCGTAAATCATCCTTACCTGGATACATGATATGAAGTCATACACCTAGATTACTATGTACATGTTATGAGGTCATGGAACATGGTTTCTAGGATATATGTTATGAGTTCCTAGTTGATGCTTACCAGGATACAAAGCGTGATGTCATACAACATGTTTACTATGTTCATGTTATGATGTCATGGAACATGGTTTCTAGCATACATGCTTTGAGTTAGTAGATCATACTTACCTGGATACATAGCCTGATGTCATAAAACATTTTTACTATGTAAATGTTATGATATACTGGAACATGGTTTCTAGGATACATGTTATGTGTTCCTAAATCATGCTCACCTCCATACATAGCTGATGTCATACAACATGTTTACTGTGTACATGTTATGATGTCATGGAACACGCTTTCTAGGATACATGTTATGAGTTCCTAGATCATGCTTACCTTGATACATAGCCTGATGTCATTCAACATGTTTACTGTGTACATGTTTTGATGTCATGGAACATGCTTTGTAGGATACATGTTATGAGTTCCTAGATCATGCTTACCTGGATATGTAGCCCGATGTCATACAACATTTTTACTATGTAAATGTTATGATATAATGTAACATGGTTTCTAGTATACATGTTATGTGTTCCTAAATCATGCTCCCCTCCATACATAGCTGATGTCATTCAACATGTTTACTGTGTATATGTTTTGATGTCATAGAACACGGTTTCTAGGACACATTTTATGAGTTCCCAGATCATGCTTACTTGGATACATGTTATGATGTCATACAACATATTTACTATGTAGATGTTATGATGTCATGGTACATGGTTTCTAGGATACATGTTTTGAGTTCCTAGATCACGCGTAGTTGGATATATATTATGATGTCATTCAACATGTTTACTATGTACATGTCATGATGTCATGGAACATGCTTTGTAGGATACATGTTATGAGTTCCTAGATCATGCTTACTTGGATACATAGAATGATGTCATACAACATGTTTACTATGTACATGTTATGATGTCATGGAACATGGTTTCTAGGATACATGTTATCTGTTCCTAGATGATGCTTACCTGGATACAGAGCATGATGTCATACAACATGTTTATTGTGTACGTGCTATGATGTCATGGAACATGGTTTCTAGGATACATGTTATGAGTTCCTAGATCATGCTTATGTGGTTGCATGTCATGATGTCATACAACATGTTTACTATGTACATAGTATGATGTCATGGAACATGTTTTCTAGGATACATGTTATGAATTCCTAGATAATGCTTACCCGGATACATGTTATGATGTCATACAATATGTTTACTATGTACATGTTTACTGGGCTGCCATTATGAGTCTGCACAGGGGTGTCCTCAAGTCGTGGAGCCAATCTTCTCCAAGCCCCCATGCAGGCACTGTAACTAGGGGGAGTTGCCTCCCAGTTACATCTTAGGTTGAAGTCACTTCCATCTCCTGGCTCAAAGCCTGGCCACAGCTATTTAACATATCTATGCAACCAGTTAAGGTTATAAATGTGTTAAATGACCATGCCAGAGGTTAGCTGCAAAGCTGTTGCTATGCCAAACAGCTCTCAATGGCCCTGCTCCATGTGTTCCTTCCCCCAACTCACACCTATGTGTGTGGAGGGTGAGGACATCCTATGTACCTTTTTAATATTTCCTGGACACCTTGTGTTCTGTACCCCATTACAAATCCTTCTTTTGGGGGGCCCCCTGGCTGCACCCTCCTACATAAAGATTACCAAGAACTGGGGGTTGGGGCAGAGAAGGGGGAGTTAATGCTAATTGGTACTGAGTTTATGTTGGGAATGATAAAAAAGTTTGTGGTACACATAGCCATGATAGAGCAGCTAACATTGTAAATGTATTAAACGTCACTGAATTCTATACTAAAAAATGGCAAAAATAATCAATATTCTATTGGTATAATTTACCGTAATAAAAATGTTGCTAGAAAAAAAGCTGATGAGGGGAAAAGCACATACTCTCTGGGGACCTAGGATCCCATGCCCCCTCCAGTCCCCTCCTGTTCCCTCCTGTCCTAGGGCTGGAGGGTTACAACCTCAGGAAGCTGCCTCCTGCTGGGGCTAATTTAAATGTAGAAACTTAAAGGTAAAATCCTAGCTGGGGATGTGCTTTGTGGGTGGCACCAAACAAAGAGTGTGCAATTGGTTGTGGTTCCGTGGGGCCAACCCCTTTTCCTCTGTAACCACCTGGCCAGCACCGCCTACCTACCAGCCCTGCCCCAAGCACTGGCCAGCTAGGTGCCAGATACCCTCAAGATAACTGGACATCGAGGAGCACAATCACCTTAGAAGGCAGGTACCAGGATATACCAGAGAGAGAGTCAGACAGACAGACAGAAGGACAGACAACATGTATCATCTTAAGCAGACATGTGAGAAGGGACACACAGTGACCTGAAACAAACGTGAACAGTAAACTTAAGGAAGCAGGGACTATATTAGTAACGAGAAATAAGAACAAAAATAATTTTAAAAATAAGTGGAACTATTAGGTATCAAAAATGTAATGTGAAAAGAAATAGATGGAAGCAGTGAGTCAGCCCTGGAGAGAAAGCCAGTCACCTGGGGTACCAGGTGAAGGGCTCCCCCAGGAGGAGTCAGGAAAAGACCATAAGGGAGACAATGGTAAGACAACGGAAAGGAAATTTAGGGGACAGCAGTGGGAGCATTGGTATCTGGACAGTAACAGTCCCACCAAAGGAAAAAGAGGGGCAGGAGGAATTCCTAAGGACAGAAATGGAGATCAGTTCCCCACGATCAAAGTGGGGTGAACAGTCCCCATTCAGAAAGTGACAGGGAGACAGAGGAGAGACACCATGCTCAGACATGGGAGTGTGAGTTCTAAGGGGCTCAAAAACAAAGAGAAAACCCCTAAAGCCTCCCAACACAAAGAGCAGCTACTGCCTAGGAATAAGACTAACCTCAGACCTTCTGATGGCAACACCAAGCAGCAGCAAACAAGTGAGTAGAGCATACTTGAAAGTAATGAAGGAAAAGAACCTTGAACATACACTCTCATACCCAGGCAATTTTTCATTTACATAGGAGACAGGGATTTAAAAAAATCATCTCAGGAACACAGGTCCTCAGACACTTTCTCACATAATGAATCCCACTGAAAACAATTCTGATTTCCTAATTGTGATTCAAAATCCAGAAGCAAAAGGGGCAAATACATATATTTCATTATATAAAAAGTACAAATTGCATGGCAAAACCACCACAAAGTAACAAGATAAATGAGAAAAATATTTGCAACTTATAATACAAAGGATTATTATGCTTAATAATGAGGAACTGTTAAAAAATCTGAAAAAAATCAACAACCCAGTAGAGAAACTGACAAAAGAAAACATCACAAATAAAGGAAAATGTCATTTAATTTATGTAAAACACTCAACCTATCTTCTAATAAAGAGTTCAAATTAAAACTACATTGAGGTATGATCTCTCACCCATCCTAGTAACAAAAATCTAAAATGTAACCATGTGCTCATGGAAAACCTTCAACTGTTGCTCTAGTGCTATGGAGTACAGTAGTGGCTAACCCTGGGGAGTGGAAATGGACAGTATCTAGTCACATGACATGTACATTTCCCCAACAGAAAACAATACACCATACAGACATGTAAATCACTAAACTTCCAATCTCAAATTACAAAAAGCACTACTGGGAGGATTTCAAGGAGAAATAATAATCCATAATGCTATCACACCTTCTCAGAAACCAATAGCACTGCAGGAAGTAATAA
>PVIA01017784.1:0-14637 GCA_004024845.1 Tonatia bakeri
TAGCTTTCATTCTTGACTGCAGAACTCTCAAAGAGAAGATTAAAGACAAAAATCTGCTTTTCCTCAATTTATTCAAATTCTCTTGGATGTAAAAGCCACCACTTATTTTTAAAACTTCATTTAATGCCTTAAAACACTTGAGACCTATTCCCATGTATGTGAGTTTGGGTTTTCCAGATTAAAATAACTGATAATTAATGCTATAAAAACATCTAATAAAAGGCAAAAGAGAATGTGTTTACTAAGAAAAGTAAGGGTCAGGATGGAGGCTTAGGTAACCATGGCTCATCTCCTTGCACAACCACAACAAAAATTACAATTGGACTACAAAACAACTATCACCCAGAATCATCAGAAAATTGAGCTGTATGGAAGCCCAACAACCAAGGAATTAAAGAAGTCAAATTCATCGAGATGGATAGAAGGAGAGGAGAGACGGAAATACACAGAGAGGCAAAGAGGCACAGAGATGTGGAATGGGCAGTCCCACACCCACGTGTGGTAAATAAAAATGGGTAGGATACCTCGGGAGTGAGGGATCCCAGGCCCATACCAGACCATCCAGCCAAGGGTTCCAGTCCCAGCATGAGAAGTCTCCATAACTTCTGGCCATAAAACCAGCAGAGATTTGGGCAGCAGAAGAAACCACAGAATTCTAAGGACTCTCCTCTTTGAGGGCCCACAAAACACGTAGGCCTTACACAGATTTTCTCTGGGCTCCAGCACTGGGGCAGCATTTGGAAGAAAACCAGTGGCATATAGAAAAAAATGGAAGCATCTTGCATCAGAGTGAGTGCCAGGGGACAGCTTCCTCCCAGACAAAATCCAGAGGCCAAGTAGCAGCTTCATCCCCTTTCGAGCCCTCCCCACACAGAGCCACAGAGCATTGATACCATATCAGAGACTCCATCAACCTGGTTCACACAGGCTGGCATATCCTGGTGATTACCTAAGGCTCCACTCCATCCAACTTACCAGTGTGCTTTTCTACAACAGGCCATGCTACTAAGACAGGGAGTCAAAGCAGCTCTACCTAATACATAGAAACAAACACAGGGAGGCTGCCAAAATGATGAGATTAGAAATATGGCCCAAGTGAAAGAACAGAACAAAACTCCAGAAGAAGAACTAAACAAAATGGAGATAAGCAATCTATCAGATGCTTAGTTAAAAACACTGGATATTAATTAGGATGCTCAAGGAACTCAATGGGTACTTCAACAGCATAAAAAAGACCCAAGCAGAAATGAAGTTTGCATTAAGTGAAATAAAAAATTATAAAGAATCAACAGTGGAGTGGATGAAGCCAAGAATCAGATCAATAATTTGGAATATAAGGAAAAAAACACACTAATCTGAACAGTTAGAAAAAAAAAGAATAAAAAAAAACAAGGGTAGGCTAAAGAGCCTCTGGCACAACTTCAAACGCACTGACATGCTAACCATAAGGGTAGTAGGAGAGAAAGTGAAAGAGCAGGAAATTAAAAACTTATTTGAAAAAGTAGTGAAAGAAAACTTCACTAATTTGGTGAAAGAAATAGACATGCAACTCTAGGAAGCACAGAGAGTTTCAAACAAGACGAACACAAAGAGGACCACACCAAGACACACCATAATTAAAATGCCAAAGGATCTTAAAACCAGCAAAAGAAATTTAAAAAATCTTAAAAGCAGCAAAAGAAAAGAAGTTAGTTACCTATAGGAGAGTTCCCATAAGATTGTCAGCTGATTTCTCAGAAGAAAATCTTCAGGCAAGAAGGAACTGGCAAGATGTATTCGAAGTGATGAAAAGTTGGGACCTACAACCAAGATTACTTTATCCGACAAAGCTATCATTTAGAATGGAAGGGCAGATAAAATGATTCCCAGACAAGGTAAAGCTAAAGGAGTTTATCATCAGCAATCCCTTATTATATGAAATGTTAAAGAGACTTATTTAAGAAACAGAAAATCAAAACTATAAACATTAAAATGGCAATAAATTCACAACTATCAGCAACTGAATCTAAAAAACAAACTAGGCAAACAAGCAGAACAGGAACAGAATCACAGATGTGGAGATCATTTGGAGGGTTATCAGTTTGGATGGGGAAGAGGGAGAATGGGGGAAAAGGTGCAGGGAATAAGAAGTACCAATTGGTAGGTACAAAATAGACAAGAGGATATTAAGAAAGGTATAGGAAATGGAGAAACCAAAGCACTTATATGTGTGACCCATGGACATGAACGAAGGGGCGTGTATTGCTGGAGGAATGGAGGGCACCAGGTAAAAAATGGGACGACTGTAATAGCATAATCAATAAAATATATCTTTAAAAAAGAAAATGAAAGTATAAACATAAATCACACTGAATACTGAATTCATAGTGAATGAAATTTAGCAAAGGAAGGGCCTCGGACAGTGTCAGCCTCCAAAGAGTAACCTCTAGTAATTTACCTAACTAAATGAAAGACTGAAAAGGTTAGAGATTTCTGCATTGGACTTAATCACATATGACAGACTCTCCTTCTCTGTGTGTCTGCTCTCTAGCTCTCTTTCTCTCTCCATATTTTAAAAACTAAACTAGGTCCATTCCTCCATGGGGGATAAAAGGGATCAAGTTGTAGCAGCAAAAGATCACTGATGAATGACTCAGCCTCACTTTATTCACTGTGGGACTGATGTAGACATATTAAATTCTATAAGAAGGCAAAGGCTGTGTCTTACCCTCCCACCACCCAGCTTTTCTAGTCTCCTAAAATGCACAATGAAGAATAATTAAGACAATAGGTATTATCTTTAAATAAGGAAAAATATTACAAATTAGGAAACTATTGTATTTCATTATTTTTACAAGAAAAAAAATAACGCGTAAACAAATCATGAGGTCATCCTAACAGAAAATATTCCTCACATATTGCATCTAGCAGTAGTTATAAATTGGGTTTAATTCATTTTTAATAAATCAAATGGATTTTGAAATTTAATTTACAAGGATGAAAAGTTTGGAGAGGAGAAGGGAATAGGAAAGGAAATGGGAGAGGAGGATGCAGAGAGAATACGAATTTCCAAACTGTGTCCTAAGTAACATTTTTCTCAACACATTATGTACTAAAAATTATCACATTATTCATTTGTTTTAGAAATTAACAGGATCTTCTTCAATTCCTCCCAAGTGCCATCCCCTGTGAGAAATTAGTCCAAACTATGTGCATATTAAAAATTACATACATTGGTTCATCTGATCATTAATTTAAAACAACAGGAAGAAATTTGAAAAACTATTTTTTGGGATTATACCAGAAACAAAATATTAATAATTTTGCTCTATTGCAAATAGGAATTATAGGAATCTGCCCATATCCCAAGACTACTGGGTTTTCTTTTTCTTTTGTCTTAATTCATTTGGAGTTATAAAACTACCTCATTCTTTTAAATTGCAGCACCATTTTTACAGCATGAAGTTTCAAAACTATTTACATGTTGAGGGACATTTAAATTGTTTATTTTTTCTTTGTCCTTTTATATTACAAACAATCCAAGAAACATTAGGTGGGAAAAAGGGAATGAGGTGGAAAAAGTGTGGCCAGAAACCTGGAGGGGGGTTACAGGTAGAGAAAAAGCACTGCATGATGGTAAAAATAATTCCCAATGTATCAATCATAACAAAGATAGACAATAAAAGTTTTCTCAAAAAAGAAAACAAAAAGAACTTTCTGAGCACCCACTACGTGCCAGATTCTCAGGGCGCAGAAACAAACGACAAAGTCTCAGTTCTTATAGAGCTCACATTCTAGGGAAAATGTTAGTATACTGAGAAATCTTTCTATGAATAAATTACATGATTCAGTGAAAAACTGAGAAATACCTTGCTTATCAAATGGATTATTTCTTCCTCTTTAAAAGTAAGTTCATCTTCATTAGGAGTTTGTAGGCAAATAACATCCTTTAATCTTCCATAGCTAAAATAAGGAATGCAAATAATGGAGCTCATATAAATTGATTCAATAAATACTTAAGTCAATTTCCTGCAAAGAATTGTACAGTAGGAGCTATTAAAGTGAATTTAATAATTTTGGCCAATACTGTATGTTGAATTAAGTAACAATTTCATTAATCATTCAGCTAGCTACTAAGTGTGTACTCTGTTTTAGGCACAGTTCTGACCTTGTGTGTGTGTGTGGGGGGGGTAACGTCAGACAACAAGCATATTGAGATCCTTGCCTTCATGGTGCTTCTAGTAGCATGATGTAATACTCTGATTAAGTCGTACATTGTTGACAGATGTCTTCAACAGATATAATCATATATTTGAGCACGTTTCACTCCTACTATGAAAATTTTGTTCAAAATATTACCTTTCATTTTGCCTTCAGCGTCTGTCTTTGTAATCTCCATGCTCTGTGTCCTGCCTCCTACTGACTATATAATTAAGGGCTAGAATAGAGAAGGATAGATGAACATTTTCAAGTTAGAGTAAAGATAATACTGTTAAACAAAATTTCCACTTACAGTTATTCAGCTTTCCCTAATGATACCTACAGTCAGGTCAGTGATATGACTGAAAACTCTGCTGTCAAAAAGATAAAGATCTCAAAAGCTACTTAAGTGATAAGTCAGAATTTTTAACTTTTAAAACTTCCTAGTTTAAAGATAACTCTAATTTAAAAATGAATAATAATAGCATTTGAAAACTTACTAGAAACCAATTCCTAAGCTAAGCACCTTATATTATAACTTAATCTGCAGAACACTGCATACACCAGGCTCTATCTTTTACTCCTCTTATAGACCAGGAAGCAGTAGCATAACTTGCCCACTTTACAGTAATTTGTAGCAGTACCCTGCTTTAAATCTAGTAGAAAGTGGGGTCTTAAACAACATCACTAAACTTCCAATGAGGAAACAAAGTCTTGATGCTGCATACCAGCTATCTAAGTGAAAACATTTCAATGTTGTAATACTAACCTTTCTTATAACTTTAGTACAGTAGACAATTTTCCACTATGAGTTATAATAGTTAGTCCTTCACCATTGTATACTAGTATTTTCTTGAGTCCTCTTCTCAGAAATAATACTATTTTGACCTTACATTTCATTAGTTAAAAATCTAAATGTACCTCTAACTTACCTAATCACTGTGTGTTCTGTTCTGTTTATCTTTTAAGATACTCACTTTAATTTTTCCCAATTCTAACCACTTCATCTTCCAATCTGGTGTCACATACAAACACAGCAAATGTTCTCCTTACTTGTCAATTCCTACATCAGTGATTGAAGCAAGGCTCACAAGGCCATCATGTGGGGTGACTCTGAGACAACTCTAATAACAGCTCTGGAGTAGTGGGCATTATGAATGGCAACTGAAAGATTACCAGTGTAGGTGCTGATGCACAAGCATGGACATTTGCCAAATGAGCCCAACTGTGCTTTTAAAATGGATGAGTGTCACCGTGTCAATTCTACCTCAAATGTGGAAAAAGTGGTGACATGGAAATCACAAGCTTCAAGACAACATGAGCTGTGTAACAATGTCAGGCAATGTGTATTTACCAAAACAGGAAACAGAGGAGGCCCTTGAGGGAAATGTCACTGGAGAAGGACCTGTTGTCAGGCTCAAGGCAAGTCTCCTCTTCCCAACTGCCACCACATGGAATGCCCAGCTATCAGGAGTTGCCTAGCGACAGGTCTTTGTGATTTAGTTCTTAGTCTGGCAGAGAGGTAATTCTGAGACAGTTGGCAGAGCTGTTCAATGGCAGTGGACGCTTTTGGCAGAGCAGACCAGGTCAGTCCTAAAACCCACAGTGATGGCCTCCTGGTTGGGTGGCCTTAGCTCTAGCTTAGGCTGTTACCTAGGGCCAGTGAGCCACGGGGTGGTGTCCTTAACTAGACACATCTCTAGGTGCACTAAAGATGTGTGGATGATGGAATCTGAAACAGAGGAGTCAAATGAATTAAGAAGGAAGGAGGTGGAAACCATTAAAGAAACTAAGAGACCAAAGGTTGAAAGACTTATGACATTTTATAATGATCTAGATCTTGAAAATAAGCAGGAAACTGCAGCTTACAATGATCTACTAACAAAAGGGGACTTAGACATCAAACTGTTCATAGGAAAAGAGACACTTGAAATGCAAAAATTACAGAACCTGCAGGAAGATACTCAATCAGTAAATGCAGCAGCAGGTTTCATACCAGCAATGTCTTCAACATCACTGGGTGAAAACATTGACCCCAAGGCTTCTGAATATAAACATGAACTCACACAGAAAAATCTGGAAATGACGATTCTAAGAGAAAGACACAAAATAATGTACCATAAGTTGCTCAAGCTACAGAAGGTGACTGAATCTACAAATGCGACAACTAGCCTCGTACCAGCTACACCTGCTTTGATTTCCCTTGGTGATAAAATCAACCACAAGGCTTCTGAATATGAACATCAACTCAAACAGCAAAACCTCGAAATGAAGATTCTCAGAGGAAGAAATGTGGCAATGAAGCACAAGTTGCTCAAGCTACAGAAAGCCACTGAATGTGTAAATGCGGTAGCAGGTCTCCTACCAGCAACGTCATCAGCATCACTAGGTGAAAACATCGACCCCAGTGCTTCTGAATATAAACATGAACTTGAACAGAAAAATCTGGAAGTGAAGATTCTGAGAGGAAGAAATGTAGCAATGAAGCATAAGTTGCTCAAGCTAAGGAAAGCCACTCAATGTCTAAATGTGGCAGCTGGCCTCATACCAGCTACACCTGCTTCAACTTCCCTGGATGAAAATATCACCCACAATGCTTCTGAATATAAACAACAACTTGAACAGCAAAACCTTGAAATGAAGATTCTGAGGGGAAGAAATGCAGCAATGCAGCACAAGTTGCTCAAGCTACAGAAAGCCACTGAATGTCTGAATGCGGCAGCTGATCTCCTACCAGCAATGACATCAGCATCACTGGGTGAAAACATCAACCCCAATGTTTCTGAATATGAACATGCACTTGAACAGGAAAACCTCGAAATGAGGATTCTGAGAGAAAAAACTGTAGCAATGAAGGACAAGTTGCTCAAGCTACAGAAAGCCACAGAATGTCTGAATGCTGCAGCAGGTCTCCTACCAGCAACGTCATCAGCATCACTGGGTGAAAACATCGACCCCAGTGCTTCTGAATACGAACATGCACTTGAACAGAAAAACCTGGAAGTGAAGATTCTGAGAGGTAGAAATGTAGCAATGAAGCATAAGTTGCTCAAGCTAAGGAAAGCCACTCAATGTCTAAATGCTGCAGCTGGTCTCATACCAGCTATGCCTGTTTTGACTTCCCTGTGTGATAATATTGACCACAGTGCTTCCCAAGATGAACACAAACTTAAACAGCAAAATATTGAAGTGAAGATTCTGAGAGGAAGAAATGTAGCATTGAAATACAAGTTGCTCAAGCTAAGGAAAGCCACTCAATGTCTAAATGCGGCAGCTGGCCTCCTACCAGCTACACCTGCTTCAACTTCCCTGGATGAAAATATCACCCACAAAGCTTCTGAATATAAACAACAACTTGAACAGCAAAACCTTGAAATGAGGATTCTGAGGGGAAGAAATGCAGCAGTGCAGCACAAGTTGCTCAAGCTACAGAAAGCCACTGAATGTCTGAATGCGGCAGCAGGCCTCCTACCAGCAATGACATCAGCATCACTGGGTGAAAACATCGACCCCAGTGCTTCTGAATACGAACATGCACTTGAACAGAAAGACCTGGAAGTGAAGATTCTGAGAGGAAGAAATGTAGCAATGAAGCACAAGTTGCTCAAGCTAAGGAAAGCCACTCAATGTCTAAATGCTGCAGCTGGTCTCATACCAGCTATGCCTGTTTTAGCTTCCCTGGGTAATAATACTGACCCCGAGGCTTCTGAATATAAAAATCAACTGGAACAGCGAAACCTCGAAATGAAGATTCTGAGGGGAAGAAATGTAGCAATACAGCACAAGTTGCTCAAGCTACAGAAAGCCACAGAATGTCTGAATGCTGCAGCAGGTCTCCTACCAGCAACATCATCAGCATCACTGGGTGAAAACATCGACCCCAGTGCTTCTGAATATAAACATGCACTTGAACAGAAAAACCTGCAAGTGAAGATTCTGAGGGGAAGAAATGTAGCAATGCAGCACAAGTTGCTCAAGCTACAGAAAGCCACTGAATGTCTTAATGTGGCAACTGGCTTCCTACCAGCAATGTCATCAGCATCACTGGGTGAAAACATCAGCCCCAATCCTTCTGAATATGAACATGCACTTGAACAGAAAGACCTGGAAGTGAAGATTCTGAGAGGAAGAAATGTAGCATTGAAACATAAGTTGCTTAAGCTAAGGAAAGCCACTCAATGTCTAAAGGTAGCAGCTGGCCTCATACCAGCTATGCCTGTTTTGACTTCCCTGTGTGATAATATTGACCACAATGCTTCTGAATATAAAAATCAACAGGAACAGCAAAATCTCAAAATGAAGATTCTGAGAGGAAGAAATGTGGCAATGCAGCACAAGTTGCTCAAGCTACAGAAAGCTACTGAATGTCTGAATGCGGCAGCAGGTCTCCTGCCAGTAATGTCATCAGCATCACTGGGTGAAAACATTGACCCCAAAGCTTCTGGATACGAACATGCACTTGAACAGAAAAACCTAGAAGTGAAAATTCTGAGAGGAAGAAATGTAGCAATGAAGCATAAGTTGTTCAAGCTAAGGAAAGCCACTCAATGTCTAAATGTAGGAGCTGGTCTGGAACCAGCTATGCCTGCTTTGACTTCACTGGGTGATAATATTGACCACAATGCTCCTGAATGTAAAAATCAACTCCTACAGCAAAACCTTGAAATGAAGATTCTGAGAGGAAGAAATGTAGCAATGCAGCATAAGTTGCTCAAGCTACAGAAAGCCATTCAATGTCTAAGTGCAGCAGTTGGCCTTCTACCAGCAATGTCATCAGCATCACTGGATGAAAACATTCTCCCCAGTGCTTCTGAATATAAACATGAACTTGAACAGAAAAACCTTGAAATGAAGATTCTGAGAGAAAGACATGAAGCAATGAAGCGTAAGTTGCTCAAACTACATAATGCCAATCAATCTATAAATGTGGCAGCTGGCCTTGTACCAACTATGCCTGTTTCGACTTCCCTGGGTGATAATATCGACCCCAATGCTTCTGAATATGAACATCAACTCGAACTGAAAGACATCAACCATCCTGCTTCTTCCACTTACCAGCACCTACAGAACAGAATGACCCGGTGGATTTGGTCCAAAGTATTTCCAGCGTATCCTGAGATCAGTGCAGTGTGCCATGTATAAGAACTTTTTTCAGAACTCTTTTTGTTTTTAGGAACAGAATGTCACCTTTTTCAGTAGAAACACTCTACTTGTGATATGAAGCACCTCGATTCGCCAGGAAAATCTAAAGCAGCTAAAAATGATCCATCATGTTTTCAAGGTACCCAGGGATCCACACCCTAAAAATTAAATATGAGTCCCAGTTCCACAGCTCTGTCTGTTTTTTACCCACCCAGACCTGCAGCTGATGTCTCTTGGCATCTTCCTTAAATGCTAGTGTAAATGTTTTGCCCACATCTACTCTTCTGCTATCGTCACCTGACAACTGTGCTGAAGTTATTCTCAATGACTTTCAAGAATGCAATAGATGATTCTTGAGTCAGCATGACAGCACTTTGAAGCAGTGTCCTTTAGGAAAAAGGCACATCATTGTTTTTGCAGTTTTACTTTGTTTAATAAAGATATTCTTAATAGTTTTAAAAAGAAAGATTATCAGTGTTGTCAATCATCAATAAGTTATTCAATATAATCATAAGTTTCAGTGTTGGAAAGGGGCCCCAGATCATCTAATTTCCCTCCTAATGCAGACTTTGCATCTTCAACACTCCTGGCTGTTAGTTATGTGTCTATACAGCACCATTCCGAAAGCCACAAGAACTCCAATTTTTCATTATAGAACCAAGAATCCATTAGGCCCCATAATCTTAAGGTGAGACAATCTCAGAGTTAGGGTACAAAGTACAAGTTTTATTTCCTGAACCCAAATCATAAATACATAAGAAAATATGTGGAAAGCTGGGAAAGAAAAAAAAAAGTTGAAACTAAGCACTTTAGGAGAAAATTTCTTAAAAGCGAAATATAGGTAAACTAGGCAAGTAAATACTATAATACTTTAATCCCTTAATTAAGAGTTTAATTAATTGATCCAATCAACTCTTTCAGCTTAATTTCAGCTTAATTCCACCACACTGAAACAGGCAACAGTGTTTAAACGAAAGGTACTTTATGTTTTCAAGGTTTTACAACTCATTCCACTGTAAAGGCTCTCTCCTCCACACTTCCCCTCTGCTTTGCTTGCAGAAATCTTACAGCTCCAACACAGCATAGTAAATCTCACCTCCTATGTGAAGCTTTCTCAAGTCCCCATCCTCAAACAGAACTGGTATTTTCGGTTGACAGCTATGATTCTTAGTTTAACCTCTATCATAGCACTTAGCAGTGTGAATTTAAATGAGATGAAGACTGTCAAACTCTTGGTTTGACTAAGGAATACAACAGAATTCTGTGCTTATTACAGTTTTACGTATAAAGGGAAAAGAAGAACATTATGATACTCTTCATGCTTAGTAAAGAAATCCTGTAAACATTTATACCTTTAAGAAAAGACAGGTTATTACTTGAGCAAAAAATTATTACGTAAGTGTACCAACCAAAATTACAGACTCCTAGCAATTATAAGGTTCTTTACAGAGGATATATAGCAACATACTCAAAAGTCCAGGTGTCTTAAAAAACTTTTCTGTTAAAGAGAAGAAAGAATAAGATTACAGTTTTTATATGCCTTCACATTGAACAAGAGAGTGTAATTGATACTTGGTGAATGTCCTAAGTTCTCTAATTTATCAGAACTGGTTGTACCATATGGGACAATGACTGCTCTTCAGCAGCTCTAAGGAAATATGATTATTTTCCACTCTTTCTGAGATTCTTATTATTAGATGCATTCTCAAATCTATTTGATTAGTTAAAGTATAGAGCAGGCTTGAGAATCTTAAAACTTACAGTATGGCAAAGTAAAAGACAAGACAGATGTCTAACAAATGGAATATTAGGCATATAATATTTTGCTTCCACACCAGGGTCTATTCCCCCTGTTATAACTTAATATGCTCCTTAACTTAAATAACTTAAAAATTGGTCCTTAATATTGTCTAAACTTGTAATAGCATAAAGAGTTAGCTTGAGTATTTGAATTTTTTGAGAAGTGTAACCAAAATATATCCTTGTTTGTCAAGGAGGAAGTATAAACTTCTAAATATCCATTAGACAAGTCTCAGTGCAATATGTGATTCACACACAGCAGTTCAAAGACTGGTCCAAAGTGAGTATGTAGCACATTTCTTGGCATGAGCTCATATTTACAATGAACCTCAGGGAACCTCAGGGTTCAGGAGACTTCCTCTTAACCCTGTATTTTCCTCTTAGTGGAGCAGGTTTCGTCATGCTCAGTCTCCTGGTTAAGGAGTACACTCAAGACCAGATAATAGGCCCAGTATAGAGGTGTTTATGCTAAGCCCCATGTCACCACATGGAGACTTAATTACAGTTTCCGCTCTCCCATAAATGAAATCAAACCAGCCAATCAGGAAATACCTGATCTGTATTAGTTAGGTAATTTGCCTGATAAGCCTCTGCTATCCCCTGTAGGGAAAGGAACCTGGCAATAATCAGCCTGCTTTTGTCCCTAGTATAGCTCCCTTGTTCTTGATCCCTTCTGCCCATAAAAGTGCTTCATTTTATTTTTTTCCTTTTTATTGAATGATAAAAAGGAAAAAAATCAGGGGTGACCTGGTTAAAAAATGCTTCATTTTGCATAGCTCCTCAGAATTCATTTCTATCTGTTAGATTGGGTGCTGCCCCATTCATGAATTGCTGAATAAAGACTAAAATATATTGAAAATGTATTCAGTTGAATTTTTAACAACTATAAAGTAGGCAGCACATACATTCAGATTTCTTTATTCCTCTTCCAGCCTCCCTTTCTGTGACACCCACAGATACTCCACTGAGTTCAGGGGACTTGATTGAGTCTAGAGTCTCCCACTTCAGTCTTACCAGTCCAGGGTAGCATCCCAAACCTCAGATCTTTCTTTTAATTTGTTAGAATTTACTGATTTTTCCAGTTCTCCCAGGGTTCTGCCAGCTGACTAGCTAATGGGGTAAATTGAACTAATGCTGTTTATCTGTGGTAACATTTGCACTTGTATTGAGGTCCACTCAATGATTAATTTGGGACATATCAGAACTAGTAGAAACATTTTGGGTGGGACAGTGCTGTCCTGGGATCCTTAAAATCTTAGCTTCCTAGTCTACTGTTAGTTTGAATTTGCCTGAAACTTTCATCAGCTAAAGCCTGAAAAAAACTTTCTATTTCCTCAGAATTTCTTTTTGTGAGCACTAGTAGCAATGGCGGAGTCTCTGTAATCTGTTCCCATCAGCCATAGATAGCAGCTCATACATAAACTTTCCAATATAAATACTCCACTGTAAGCCTGTGAAGGGCCTGGTTAGGACAGATACTGAGCAACCAAAACCCAGTCAGTACTCAAACACCAACTCAAACTGAAATAATTTATAGGTGACAACCAATACATGTTGGATGACAGAGAAAGTGAATTCATTTGGAACTTTCCTACTTCCATTTTAAGATCAACCTTGGAAAAATAATGAAACTTCACAATTATGCACTTAAAAGTATAAGAGTGGGGATGGTTTAGTTAAACTTTGTTATCTCAGTCAGTCACATGTGAATAGTCCAGAAGCAGCCACAGTTCTTTAACTGAGGCTTTAATCATATCTTTCAAACCACACGAAGTCTGCAGGGAGTGAGGGGCTGGGGAGTGGCTCTTTCATTCTCTTCAATGGTCCCTCAGCCCTTCAAGGGGCCTGGCCCCTTTAGTCTCTCCAGGCACCCACTCCCTTTGTACCCTTTCTCTCTTCCCTCCCCTCTGTTTCAGGCCCCTCAATTCCTTTAACCCAGAGATTTTCAATCCACACCATGCATTAAACTTTCCTAGGGAGCTTTTCAATTACACTAACATTTAGGCCCAAATCCCAGAGGGTCTCATTAGTTTGGTTGGGGGTGAGGCCATAGGCATTTCTGTGTTCTGTTGAAATGCAGAGTCTGGGCTCAGAACCACTGTCCTCCTCTGTTCCTGTCACTCAGGGTCCCACTTCTTCATCTAGTTAGTCTTGCCAGTCTCTCAGTTCCACTGGGTTCCACTCTGGGTGAAGTAAGACTCATTGGAAATTTAGACTGAAGTAGTATCAAAAATGATCAGTTTTTTCATTTTGACAAGACAGACTAGAAAGAACACCTGTTAACATTTCTTCTCTTCATTATTATTCTGAACCAGCCACTGTCTCTTCCACTACTTTGGTATCCCTTTATTACCCTTGCCTTATAACGGAGTTTCACACTACATGTAGGTAATAGCCTTTGCATTTGATCCTGTAGGAACTTGAAAAGGACATTTGTGGGCAAAGAAAATGTGCCTTCATTTAGTTCTTTGTAACTGCCCCAGGGACTTTGAAAAGGTAACATTGACTTTCTGTTCTATATAAGAAATTGAAGCCAGTAAGCAATACAAAATTTGCTTGCTTATGTGTTTATACATAGTGAAATTTTAATTACTATATTTGTAGACTTTGGATTGGCTCTTTAAAAAAAGCTTGCTTCATAAATTCTTTTCTCATACTCTCCAAAGCTCCCTAATAAGTCACTGGCAGCATCCCTTTGGAATATAAAAACCTGAGGAGCTTCTTCATATATAATCACTAAAAATTAAAAAAATTAATATGCTATTGGTTACTTTTCTTTGTTGTTGGGTAGTTCTTGCTCCCTTAACTTACTGTATTTAACTTTGAAATCAAGTTGGAATTTTTGTTTGTTTTTTTTTTAAGCCTCACCATCCAAAACAAACCTGGGCTACTTTGTTGAAACCTGGACTATTTTGCTTGGCTTGGCTTAAAAAGAGAATTGTGAGATGCAGACTAGGAAAACAAACTTGGTGTTCATTATATCCACCAAGGAAACGCTCTTTTCTATTTCTTTTCTATCATAAAATAATATGCTACATTTCAGGGCCAAAGCTATCATGTAAAATAAAATAAAGCCCTTGGAGTTTTGCATTTGAAAGTATTCAAATAAGTCTACTGGAGTGGGTTTTGGGAGATAGGCGGTGGGAAAATCCTCTTGCTAGTACTGAATGACCTGGGCAAGTTATTTAACCTTTCTAAGGCATAGCTTTCTCATCTGCAAAATGGGGTAATTAGTATTAAGTCCCTTGCAAGATTGTTAGGAGAGTGAAATGGGATAAGAAATATTTGTAAAGTGTGTTGAATTTAGCAGATTAATAAATGGAAACAAGTTATTGCTCATGTCCAAAAATAACAATGTGTAGTTTATAGAAATAACTGTAAAATATTTATTTATACCATACATCAAAAGCAGTTTTGACCATAAACACAGAGCTTTTAATGTTGAGTTCTAAAACCTAAGCAGCAAAACAATAGTAAGGGGGAGTTCTGGCCAAGATGGAGGCATAGGCAGTCGCA
>PVIA01017785.1:0-14630 GCA_004024845.1 Tonatia bakeri
CCTGTCTATTTTCTCCCTACTGTCTATGCTACTTATTCTCTATATCTTTTCCCCCTTCCTTCCTCCTCCTAATTCTCTGTTGCTAACCCTCCATTTGATGACTTTTTTTTTACTGTTCATATTTTTAATCTTCTTTTTCTTAGGTAAGTCCCTTTAACATTTCATATAGTAAGGGCTTGGTGATGATGAACTCTTTTAATTTGGCCTTGTCTGAGAAGCACTTTATCTGCCCTTCCATTCTAAATGAAAGTCATGAAAAGCAAGGGCCTACATCCCAGTTTGCTCTATCCAGCAAAGCTTTCATTTAGAATGGAAGGACCTTGTCTAGTTTTTTGTTCGTATCTCCAGCACCCAGCACTTCGTAGGAGTTTGTTGAAAGAATAACAGTGAATTTTCCCGGTGCCTGAGCTGCACACTGTGCCCTGAGCTTCCAGGCGGCTCACTGGATGCCTAGTCAGCCCCTTCCCCCGGAGCATCAAGGGAGCGTCTGCGTTGGGAGAGGATTTCTAGAGGGGGTGGGGCGCAGGATACTACCAGGCCAGTGTTTCTCAGGCCTGGTCCCCTCCCTCCAGGGAAAAGACGAGCCTGCCCTCCTCTGACCGAGGTCTCTTTTCTCCTTCAGGGCTGGCCCTCCTGCTGCAGCTGGGTGAGTGCCACGTGGGAGGGCGGGGAGGGCCAGGGTGCCTGGGGGAAGGCGACAGTAGTCAGGGCAGGGTTTGTCTCTTGCTCCTGCTATTACAGGCACAGCGACCAAAATCGTGTGCTACTTCACCAACTGGAGCCAGTACCGCCCTGGCATTGCCAGCTACATGCCCAACAACTTGGACCCTTGTCTCTGCACGCATATTATCTACGCCTTCGCCGGCATGGCCGACAACCAGATTAAAACCATCGAGTGGAACGACGAGGTCCTCTACGCCGGCATCAACGGCCTCAAGAACTAGTGAGTTCCGGGGTTTGGGCTCTGCGCTGGGCTGGAGGTATCCACAGGGGCCCTCCAGGAGTTCCTCAGAGACACGGGCACCAGAATGTCTGGTCCTGGCATCCTGACCGCAGTCTCCCTCCTGCGGCGCCAGCAGGCCCCATGCTCTTTCTGGCTCGTCTTCTCACCAGATTCTCAGGGTTGTAGCCTGTGCATCCTGTCAGGCGTGAAGGCTGCCCCCTGGAGTTTGCCAAGCTACAGTGCATCCCACGCCAGCCCAATACCCTCTAAGACGGTTCTTGAGCCAGTTAAATGCTGAGCAGATTTATTGGGCGAAAGCCACATCAGGCATTTTTCTAGGTGCTTTTCACATATTATTTATGAAACCCTCACAACAAACACCGTGAAGCAGGCACATTAAAGATTTAAAAAATATTGTCACCCTGACACTGTGAAGTAGGCAAGCAGCAGGTGACAGCTCCTTGTCAGTGGAATTTCCTTTACACCGGTATCTTTCTGTCATCAGCAACCCAGAACTGAAAACCCTGCTCTCTGTCGGCGGCTGGAACTTTGGGACCCAGGGGTAAGACCTGATTCACGGCAGAATCACTCCCACGTTGCTCAATCTCTCCCGAGCCCCCAGGGCTCTGTGTTTCTCTGAAGTGGGTGGCCGGTGACCTCAGATCTCAGCTGAGACACCCGGGAAACCTGGCCAAAGCTCTCCTGCAGCCTGTCCTTCCTCTGTCACAGCTCTTACCGCACTGCAGCTTCCCTGCCTGTTTCCTTGTCTGCACCTTCCTCTATGTGAGATTCTCCACGATGGAGACTCTTCGTGATTCGAGGCTTTCCCCCTGCACTACTCGATGTGGGGGAATGACTGAACGCCCGAGTGTCTGTCCAGATGGTATTCGGGCGGCTCAGTGACTAGGCGGAGGATCCAGGCGCTTTGGCCACTGTTGCTTCCTCCTGTGCCTGCCCCCTGGGAGGCTCCTGCCTTCCTTGAGAGGGTCCCGGTCAAAGCCCATCACCGGCACTGCAACCGTAGTGATGTGTTGGCTCCAGATTCTCCAACATGGTGGCCACTGCCGAGAACCGCCACACCTTCATCCAGTCGGCCATCCGGTTTCTGAGGAAGTACAACTTCGATGGGCTGGACATTGACTGGGAGTATCCCGGCAACCGTGGCAGCCCCGCGGACACCCAGCAGCTCTTCACCGTCCTGCTGAAGGTGACTCCCCTGCCCGTGTCCCAAGAACATAGGATCTGGCCCACGACCGTCCAGGGAGAAGGGCTCTCTCTATCTCGTGGGGGGTTCTGAGAGAGGCCGACAGCCCTACAATGGAGGGTAGAGAGCTCAGCCTTTCTGGCTCAAAGCCTGATTTCCTTAGTGCAAAATCAGATCTTTCTTTCAGGGAAAACTCACGTGACCAAGTTACAGAGAGTGGTATAGGCAGCATAATGAAATTTAATAGACTTACAGTGAGAAATGTAATGGCCAAGGGGACAGAAACATTCACATCCTATCTCTGGGCACAGTGGTAGAAATCAGAGAGTCCTCAGTGGGTAGGGTGTAGGGCGCAATGGACCAGCTACAGACTGAGGTGTTCAGGGGCTGAGCACCCTGAGAGGCAGTGCAGACACCTCCAGTGAACAGGGGGCTCCTGTCCCAAGCACCAAACATAAAGTTATTGGGTGAGCGAGCCCACTGCCCTGGTCATGGCTGGCTTGAGCACCAAGGTTTGCTTTAATACTCTTATTTCCTTTTCTTCCATGACTGAGTTTTCTGATTATTAGATTCAATCACATATAGTTTACAGAGCTAGGAGCCATTCTTTTTGTCTAAACGTAACCACTCTTGTCTTACTTTCCTGCTTTGACATTATCTGTTCATTTTAAAGTGTAACTCTCAGACAGTCATCAATGTTCCTTCATTTGCAAGTTTTGGGGAGACAGCTGACTGCTGTCTCCAGAGACCCACAGCAGTTTTGGGGTCAAAGGACTCTAAACCGAGCGCTTGGCAGATTTCCTCCTAAGAATGTGACCTCATCACATGCTCCCTGGGCCCTCCAGCCTGAGTCCAGTGTCCTCTGTTCCCCAGGAAATGTATGAAGCGTTTGAGCAAGAGGCTGCCCAGAGTAACAAGCCCAGGCTGCTGATTTCTGCGGCTGTGTCGGCTGGCAAAGGGACCATTGAGACCGCCTACCAGATCCCTGAGATGTCGAAGTAAGTCAGCCCCAGGCCCAGGCAGAGCGAAGCAAGCCAGGTACCTCACCCACACGTTGGCCAATGCCAGGAATCCTGGACAGAGAGGGCTCCTTCTCGAAGGAATAAGATGATCCTAACTCCCGAGAGACATGAGAAGCCAGCCCGAACCTGGGCTTGTTTCCAAGCCTGTTTCCGAGATTCTCAATGATAAGAGGCTATGGAGAAAGTTAGTTGAGTCTCTAACTTCCACCAGTTCTGAGAGTCTGAGCGCAGCCTTCTATACTGATGATGGGTTGCGTGCCTTCTGTGTATCAGGCATCCTTGAGATCAAGGTGAGGGAGGATGGAATAAAGAATAACAAGGCAAATTGCCTCGTGTTATAATTACAAACTACACATCTGATGGGGTCTAGGAGCTTTAGGGGGAGTGTCATGGAGAGTGTGACTTCCCATTGGTCATTTCTCTTCTGTGGTACCCCACCCCTAACCACCCAAGGTACATGGACCTCATCAATGTGATGACCTACGACCTCAGGGGCTCCTGGGAGGGCTTCACAGGCGAGAACAGCCCCCTGTTTGCAGGACCCAATGACCAGGGAGACTACAAATTCTTTAATGTGGTGAGTGATGAAATGGATTCAAGATAGCCAGCCATACTGGGTGTCTTCGAAGCATGTCCTGGGGTCTCTGCCCAAGGACACTTGATGGACAGGAAGAAGACAGCAGTCTTTCCTAACCCAGCGCGTGTCCCCTACTCCCTGTCCCTGGGATTGATTGTGTTCATTTATCTTTCACACCAAAGAAGGCAGATAGTGGCTTCGGGGTTAGTGTCAAACGATGGAAAACGTCTTTTCATTTTTTAGAAAAGATTTTATTTACTTATTTTTAGAGAGAGGTGAGGGAGGGAGAAAGAAAGGGAAAGAAACACTGATTGGTTGCCTCTTGCATTGGGTTGCCCCCAACGGGGGCCTGGACTGCAACACAGGTGTGTGCCCCGACTGGGAGTTGAACCAGCGGCCTTTCCGTTCATAGGCCAACACTCGATCCATTGAGCCACACCAGCCTGGGCTAGAAAACTTTTAAAAACCTGTTGATGCCAGAAGCCCATTTCACAACCCACCTTTCCCCCACTCTTCCTCGCCTCCCTCCCACCTTCTCCCTATGCTATGAGGTTTACCGTCCTACCTTCTAATGTGTAGGCAGGTGTAACAGTGAATCTACTTAGCGTTTCATAGGTGGGTAAATTGGCTAGATGTGATTTCAATGAATTCAGCGAGGAACTTAAAAATGGGCACGGGAAGGTCTCCCAGGTACACAGCCGGTGCTCGAACAATTCTGAGCTGCCAGCTGGGGGCAAGGGGATGCGTGGCTGAACTCCAGTTGTGCCACCGATGCCCGGCCCAGATTGAGGGGCAGGAGGGCAAGAGAACACTTCATTCCCAGTTGACACTGGGCCAGATTCACTACCTAACTCATGCACCTCTTGAGCAAGGTACCTCTAACACCTGGGTCTAGCGGGGAAGGCGTTCCTTCCCTTCCTCTGAGGTTGGCTTGACCACATGCAATATTTAAAGTGGCCAGAGGATTGGGTAGAGAGTGTAGGCTTTTCCACAGGCCTCTGGGACAGGCTCAGCTGCTAATTAATAACACCTTCCTCCCCTCGTCCCCAGGATTATGCGATGAACTACTGGAAGAACCAGGGAGCCCCTGCAGAGAAGCTGATGGTGGGCTTTGGGGCTTACGCCCGGACCTTCACTCTCACTCACCCTGCTGACCACGGCCTGGATGCGCCCACCTCTGGCCCGGGGACTGCCGGGCCGTATACTCAGGAAGCTGGGACTCTTGCCTACTTTGAGGTGATGTCCCACAGGGCCTGGGACACCTGGGAGAGCCACTCACTCTCTCCGTTCTAAAGGGTTGGAGATACCTCCATGAAGAGGGAACAGATACCCCGGTTTCTCATACACGGTACCCCGTGTTGACTTCTCCGAGTATACATAGTAGGGAAGGAAGGGAACAGCGACCAACTGATGAGCCGCCTTACATTTTAACCTTTTACAGTCAACGTGCATCTTTAATTCCAGTAGCAGTGAACATGTACTGAGAGCAAGTCGATGGCCAGGCTCTGTTCTAAGTGACTTCTATCTGTTCTCTTACCTAACCCTCTCCAGAAACAATGAGCTGCTGATTTTATCCTTTTATGCAAAAGGGTACACTGAGGCACAGAGGGGTTAAGAACTTTGCTTGCAGAACTTGTAAGTGGCAGAGCTAGGATTCAAGTCTACTGTATTTTGCTATGTATAAAGTGCACCCATGTTTTGCATGCATTATACACAGGGATTATTATGCCTATGGTATGTAATCATTATACCAACCCATAATGTGCATCCTTATTTTTCCCTCAAAAATTTGAGCAGAAAAGTGTGCATTACATACAGCAAAATACGGGGTAAGTGGTCAGGTTCCAAGCCCTAACCCTCACGCTCTACCATCCTCATGTTGGCTCTTTGTGGAGAAAAACCTTTCAAATAAGAACAGGTAAATTCATTTCAGAGGGAACCAGGGCACAAGGCACCAAGAAGCTGCCCTGCCCGTTGTCTCACAGATGGCTGCTGGCAGACACAGGACAGGAGCTCATGTCCCACCTCCAGCCAGGGCCCTCGCCACTGTGCAGCTGGAGGGGAAGCAGAGCCAGGGAGTTGGGATGAAATTGGAACCATGTGTTCTTATTTCTAGCAAAGAGGGGTGGGGAAGGGTGTACATCCAGAAAACAAATGCAAGGAGTAGGAAGAGGGGGGCTGAGCAGAGGAGGGGCCCCCTGAGCCATGACTCCCCTCCTGCACTGGCCCCAGGTCTGCTCCTTCCTGAAAGGAGCCACCACGGTGTGGAACGCCCCCCAGGAGGTACCCTACGCCTACAAGGGGAACCAGTGGATTGGTTATGGCAACCCCAAGAGCTTCGCCCTCAAGGTAAGGCCCTCTGCACCCTTCCCTCTGCACATTTGGAAGGGGTAGAGCACCTGCCCTCCAAGAGCATTTGAATCACAGTCCCAGGAGTCATGTAAGAGAAGGCAAGGCTTTAGGTTGAGCCGGCAGCCAGCTGCAGAGCCCGCAGTTGGAAGGGCCCCTCTGTTCCTGTGCACTTGCACTTGGCGGCTTTCCTTCTCTCAGCTCCTGCACACTCCTGCCCCCCTGCTCCTGCAGACTACCTTTGGGTCCCCTCCCTGCACTGCTCTGGCCCTGACCCAGTTCTCCAAGGCAGGCATTCCGCCCCACTCCGAGGACCATGGTGCCGAACAGAGTTCTTCCTCCCCTTTGCTCCTCCCCTGCTTCCAGCAAATCTACTTGTATACAGGCTGAACCAAAACCAGGAGGCAGAGATCATCTGGGCCCTTAGGCTTCGGCCCACTGGCCTTTAGATGCTCGGGTCCAGGTGGTTCTGCTTATTGACCCCAGGGCCCTTGACCCTATACTGCCCTGTCTAGAGCCATCCTTTTTTGCCTAGATACTTGCTGTGTAAAGGGCCCTATCATCTCTTGTGACACTACAGCCCACCCAAGCTCCAGCTCAGGCAGCCTTCTCAGAAGGGGGTGGGGGTCACAGAGAACAGGAGGAAAGAGCTGCTTGGGCCCAAGATTCTATCTCCCTGCCTTAGTATCCTAACTTTTCCTTGTGTCCAACCATGTCCGTGAGTCCCTCAGAGTCACTACAGGAAAGCCACTCACTCTCCCCTGCCCTCCTCTGGTGACAGCACTGTGCCCCCCTCCCCGCCATGCTGCCGCAGTCTCTCCCTGACCTTGTGCAAGGGCACCCTGAAGGCCCCCCGACTGTCTCCCGCAGGCCGAGTGGCTGCTGAAGAATGGCTTTGGAGGCGCCATGGTCTGGGCCATCGACTTGGATGACTTCACGGGCACTTTCTGTGGACAAGGAAAATACCCGCTCATGAACGCCCTCAAGTCTGCGCTCGGCGTCTCCACTCCCAGTGAGTAGTGGCATGCCACCTGCCAGCCGCAAGACCACACACACGCTCAACATGGTTAGGGAGGAAGCAAAGGCTGCCCGGAGCTGCTCCCAGCCTGGCCTTATTCAGATTTCCCACCTGTCCCGGCATTTCCACGTGGAGCTAATGGCACGGGGGCCTGGAGAGAGACCCAAGTGGCCTCCTAGGGACCAGTCATGGCTAATGGTCTTTATGAGAAAGGACCTGTCACCCTTCCTGAGAGCTTTCCTCTGCAGAGTTGCTGAGGGGGCTCCAGGACAGTGACCAGGACATCTTGGAGCCTGGGTAGGGAAGGGGCCGCAGACACCTTGTCCCCTGTTCCCACCAGCCCAGCTCCAGCCTTCATGGATTTTAGGGAGCAGTGAGGACAGAAGAAGGGACAGATTAAGAAGTTAGGGGATGAAGAAAGGGATGAAAGAAGGAGAAGCCTGAAGGGGTCCAGCTTGCACTTGCTCCCAGGTGAGAAGCAGAGCTCCCATCAGTCTCAACACACAGTTCTGCCCCAGTCCCAGGCGTCATGGCTGGTCCAGAAAGCAAGAGGTCCAGGAAGCCCTCGGGGAGCTAGTGCTGACCGTGGAGTCTTCGCTCCACACAGGCCTGCTGGTGCTTTAGGGTTCCTGTCCTCCTCACAGGCACTCTTAGAGACAGGTGCTGTCTATTTAAAAATAAAAACCAGCCCTCGCTGGTGTGGTTCGTGGAGCGAGCGCTGGCCTGCGAACCAAAAATATCATGTTGCCGGTTAGATGCTCAGGGCACAGGCTTGGGTTGTGGGCCAGGTCCCCGGCTGGGGGCGTGCAAGAGGCAACCGATCAATGTATCTCACATCGATGTTTCTCTCCCTCTCTTCCCCTCTCTCTAAAAGTAAATGAATAAAATCTTTAAAAATAAATAAATAAATTAGCCAACACAAATACACTATAAAAAATAAAAATAAAAACCAGGAAGGGAGGAAAGGGAGGACTTGGTCAAAGGGTGCCAGTTTCAGTTACACGTGATGAATGAAGTCCTAGGGATTTACATAGAACAGAGCCACAGTTATCTACTGCACTGTTCTACTTGACCATTGGCTAGGAGGGCAGATCTTATGGTTCCTGTTCCAATAATAATAATAATAATAATAATAATAATAATAATGGCCGGAGAAGACTCTGAAGGGGATGGATTTGATGATGACATCAATTGAGCCGATTATGATGTGCACTGACCTCCAAACTCTTCAGGTTGTACGTTGAATGTGTAGAGCTTTTTGCATGTCAACCAAACCTCAGCGAAGTGGTTAAAAAATTACCAGCGCAGGAGGCAGAGCCACGGCTCTGAACTCAGACAGGACTGGCTCTGGAGCTCAGTTCTTGCTTTGGCTGACAAGAATTCAGTGATCTTTAAAATTCTTCCACTTTGTAGGATTTTTTTGGAGGGGGCAGTAATGGAACAGGGTATTTGGAGAAGCATTCAGGTGATAAATAAACATTATTTTTCCTTTTAAAAATAAAAGCTAATAATTGTATAGCACTCGCTATGTTACATACCAAGTACAGTGGGAAATGCTTTACCTAATAATTCTAAGAGGTGGTTAGAACTCCATCACTGGGATGCTATCGCTCCTTCCTCCCCATCATTGCAAGGAGAAATTGAGGATCAGATAAGATAACACCTTCTTCACAGTCACGTAGCTTCTGGCAGATCTGTGACGTGAACTTGGGTGTCTGGCTCAGGCCCAGAGCAAGTAACCACTGATTCAGGTGCGGTGTGCCCTCGGCTGAGAGGACCCCCACCTCGTGTGACTCTATCACAGACCCGACCCTTGTCCTGGGAAAGGGGTCCGCTGCAGAACCCTTTTCTGACTCTCTTCCAGATTGCAGAGTGCCTCCCGCTCCCCTGGGCACCACCTCGGCCCCCATTGTCACTGCGGCTCCTGGAGGTGGCGACAGTGAGTTCTGTGCCGGGAAGTCCAATGGTCTCTACCCCAGCCCCACCAGCAGGCGGACCTTCTACAACTGTGTGGGGGGCCACACCTACACGGAGGCTTGTCAGGAGGGCCTGGTCTTCGACACCAGCTGCTCTTGCTGTAACTGGCCTTAGCCATCCACCCATTGGAGCCCCTGGGAACTGTAGGCCCGAAGGAAGATTAAATGGAAGTTTTGCCTCAGAGTGCCAAGTTGTCTGTTTTGATTTATAAAGTTGTGTGATTATTGCCCTGCATATACAAGAGGCCCCACCTTTCCACTCCCCAGAGCTCTGCAGAGGTTGGGGCTGGGAGAGAAGCAGGGGCAGTAGCTGGGACCTCCCTTTGGGGAGTTCTGGTTCTCTGGGCCCCCCTGAGGCAGGAGGGGAGAGGAAACGGGAGGCGGGGGGGGGTCAAGTTCTTGTTCTTTTCCACAAATATGCCTCCAAAGCTCTCACAGAAAGATCCAGAAGGGTGGCTAGACTCAGGACGCTTCATTTACTGCATCACCTCCTTCAAAAAGTCTTCCTGTGCCAAGTTCACTCATCTCCCAACTCCAGCACGTCATCCTTGCTGTTGGGGGCAGAGCAGGAGGAACAGCCACCCGCAGTCCAGTCTACCGACTCCACTCTGCCCCTCTGAGGTCAGGAAGAACGACCATCAGCTCTGACTTCAGAATGAGCTCCACTTAAAAAATAAGTTCATTACCACAGATGAATGTACCCTGCAGTTCCCTTAGGGAAGGCACCCAAAATTTTAAAGCAAAGGCACATTGCAGTGGGGCGCGAGGTCTCTCTCTTGCCGTCTCCAGGCCAGTGTGGCCCACTCTTCCTCGGGCTAGTTTCCAGGCTGAAGAAGCTGAGGGAGAAAGCCGCTCACCAAGCAAGGAAGCGCTTCCCCACTAACTGGCTCAACGGGGGCGGGGGGGCCATTTGGGGTTGTGCTCTTTTGACAAACCAGCACCAACGATAAGCAGAAGCCCTGGACACATGGTTAAATCTGAGCGTTCATTAAGTGATAACATATCTCTCGCTTCCTGGCCCTTTTCTGACAGAACTTAAATGGTAGCCTCTTGCAATGACCACTTGATGGGTGCTCCCTGATAAATTGACATGCACTCAGATGGAAGTGCTAGGGACGGCTGTGTCCTCTGGTCTCCAGGACCAGTGGGTGAGGCGCTGGTACCACTGCCCCTTGGTGGACCAGCCACTTGTGCCATGGCCTTCACCATGGACTGCGAGATGCACAGAGTGGGCAGGCCAGCAGCAGCAGGATCGGTGGGCACTGTGGGAGCAGGGAGGTGGACATCCAGCAGTCCCACCGTCGAGCTAGGGATGCAGTCTGCATACTCTGGCTGCAGGGTTTGTCACTCACTCATCCGTCTACAGCCCCTCGTTTATCTGATTGTTCCACAACAGTGTTCATTTTGCAAGCGAATGCTTGTGTCGGCAACGAGCCGAAAGCAAAATTGTAGTGGCAGTATTTGTGGTGATAATAACAAATGCAAATATTGATGGAGCACTGCATTATCTGAAAACAATATTCTTTCCACACTAAGGAACCTACTGAGCAGGAGTGCCCTGGGACTGGCCATGGTCCACAAATCACTGGTTAATGCATCAGGAAAAAAAACTGACATTCTATCGTTCAAAATAAAAGTTGCCAATTTTTCAACTGTTTTTACGTAGATGGAATAACCGCTCTATAGTTCTTTGGCAACGCTGATGTCGAACACAAGAAAACGCATGGCGAGCGAGGAGCATGGCTTTTCTCTCTGCTGCCCGCCGTGTGTGGGGCTTCAGAAATGCTCGCGTCATTGGAGCGTTACTTCTTAATTAACTCAAGTTCTCTGCAACGGTACTGAAGCTTTTTACACATGTCTTCTACATTTTCCATTGCATTTTATTCCAAATCAATTATAAATATTTTGTCCAAGTATGCAATGAATGAAGCTCCACAACACTTTACCCGTTGAAGTTTTAGAAAGTTAATGTTAATTTAAAAAAAAATAAATTTGCAAATAGACTCTGAAAGAGCCAGTGACCGCCTGAAATGAGAAGTGCTCAAATACTCTGCAATACGCAACTTTGAAGTTCTAAAACTGCATTTTGGAATATTTTACCCTGTGGGAAGAATCTTTTGATGGAGTCACTATTTTTTAGCTACTGTTTCTAACTGGACACATTAATTGCCATATTAGATTAGAAAGAGATGCAAGAGGCCTCCCATCTTGTTGCATCGACATTTGGGAAAACATTCAGAGGAGCCATAAATTGAGATTGCTACCTTGGTGAGTTTTGTCTTTTAAAGATATTTGCTGAAGAAAGGTTCTCTGGATGGAGACAAAAAGATATCACCCATGAAAATACTTGAGTTGAAATATTCAAACATTTTAACAGAAAAAAAATTGGAATTGAAAATATTTCCCATTCAGCAGAATATTGTCTGAGCACCTGTAGGGAGAGTTTTTCTTAACTAAAAATCTTCTGGCCTGCAAAGAACAATCAACAGAAGGTGTAATGGGGCTGAATTGTGTCCCTAAACAGTCACACGTTGAAGTGCCACCCCCAGCACCCCTAAAGAGGTCCCAGAGGTCAAGTGAGGTTCACTTGGGTGGGCCCCTAATTCAATCTGGTTGCTGTCTTTACAAGAAGAGGGGGGTAGGACAGAGATGATCATGTGACCGCACGGGGAGGGTTACCATCTGCCAGCCACGGAGAGAGTCCTCGGAAGAAACTGACCCAGCAGACACCCTGATCCCAGGCTCGTGTCTGCACAGCTGCGAGGAAATGCGCCTCTGTTGTCTAAAGCACTCGGTCGGTGGCATTGGCTATGGCAGCCCCAGCAGACTAACACAAAAGTTATCCACATTTTTGAAATGATGAAGCAGGAAAAGCAACTTTGAAGAAGACTTCAGGCACTATTATGAAAAAAATTAAAAATAATAAGACCATACAGGAAAAAAATTCCAGTCTCCAGAAAAATGCCAGAAATATGGCTCAGAAGCTCAAGTTTGTGAATATGTAGCAAGAGTAATTACTCGGAATTTTAAACTGTGTGTGACTAGGCAGTTATATGTTTTTGCTATTTAGAAAAACCTCTTTTGAAAATAATTTTAATAGAACTATTTGGTAAGTTTATTTGTACAGCAAAATATCAATCAAAAATGAACATTCTGAAAATCACATGATTCTAGTACCCTTTCACTCTCACGCCGTCTGGGCTTGGATGAGAGTTAAGTGAAGCGCCTCACAAGTGCTGATCAGGCGTCCTGCTCCGTCCCCAACGTCCTCATGAGTCAGCAGAGAAGAAGTTCCCAAATTTGTGCCAAGTGCCCCACCTAGCCATTTTGTAAGCTAATTACAAGAACATAGACTTAATTTCTCAAAAATTTTGCATATCTGGCACATATTTCACAGCCAGTCAAGCATCTCTGGCCCACGGTTGCCCTCTGCAGTCCCGGTGGTTTGCACTTCAGCCACTCGTGCGTACATCTGGTGGCTGTCTTTATCTTAAGAGTCTGCACACAGGAATGGCTCCTTATCGCACGGCCCTGGCTGTGCTGGGAAGGAAGTCGCCTTTGGTATTCCCCCAGTGCTCGCTCCAAGCCGCTTCCTGCTGCTCTATGTATATAACTGACACTTATGAGCACTCTGGGAGCCCTCTTTAAATATCAGCTTGCTGACTCATCATACAGACGCCCTGAGGTCATCGTGGTGATTATTCCCACTTTACAGGGAGAAACATGGCACAGAGAGGCTGAGAGGTGGCCTGAGGTCACACATCCTGGAAATGCACAGCAGAGCTGGTGGTATGGCTCCTGTGTCCGGGACCTTACCCCACACTCCGGGCTGCCCTTTGGCCCCATCCCACTGAGAGACCACCTCTCATCCCCAGCCCAGGCTGGGTATTCTCAGAGCCACGCTTCTCCAAACATGGTTTGTTGATTCTCTCCACCGACCTTGGACCATTTCTTTGGAATCTTCAAATCCAGATGCATAACTGCCTACTCATCCAGCTGGACTCCTTTCTGTTTGGTTCAGATAGTGACTCTGGACTAACTTGCCCTGCAGCCCTTCATTCACCAGAGTGTACTTCCATTCATTTATCTGTCTGCACCAGTGTCTAGTTTGCTCGGACAGCCCAGCACGCACTTGCTACCTGGTGTAACGCATACGCAGGCCCTCACTGGGACACGATTAAGCAGGGGAGTGAGCATCAGTGAAAAGTTTGGTACGGAGCATTCCCACAGTATCCACTCCAAGTACAGTGCTGACTACAAGGTTGTAGGAGACAGGAATTGTGCCTCTTCCCTCTCTTCTTTCCAATTCCTGGCTCACCTTTTACTAGAAGAATACTTTTTAAAAATTACTTCCTACCTGGTTTCCCATGTGCTATGGGAACACTCTCAGCATATACTTGAATAGTTTTTTAAAGATTTAATTTATTTATTTTTAGAAAGAGGGGAAGGGAGGAAGAAAGAAAAGGAGAGAAGCATTGATTGCTGCCTCTTGCATGTGCCCCAACCAGGGACACGGTCTGCACAACCCAGGCACGTGCCCTGACCGGGGATCGAACCAGTCACCTTTGGGTATGCAAATGACACCCAACTCACTGAACCACACCAGTCAGGGCTATTTATGCATTTTTTAAACAAGAAAATAGATCGGCAACCTAAAGTATTTAACCCATTTATATTTAATGTAATTACTGATATGTTTAGGTTCAGATTTATGTATATTTTTTGCTGCTCCAGTCAACAACTAAAGCGAACTTTTATTGAGACCCCACGGCCATGGGACTTATGCAGGAGACCACCCTGTAGGAGACTTATGCAGGGTGGTCTGTATTTGACCTTCTCCTTGGGGGGTGTGTTGGTGGTGGCTCGTGACCCTTGATAGTATAGGATTGTGAGGGAAATGCTTGGGACAGATGATTTTGTGGAAGTTGCATTTCTGGGGGAGCTGGCAGAGGTAAGCCTCAATAGTGCCACCTGGCAGGCAGAGCACCAAGTTCAGGGTGAAGTGTTGCTGGATGGCAAAGTCTGAGCGAGGTGGCCATTCTCCAGCTGTTTGCTCACAAAATTCAGACACTGCCGGCCAGACGGGATGTCCTCCTTGTCTTGAGTTTGGGCTTTAACATTCTCGATGGTGTCACTGGGGTCAATTCATCCTCGAGGGCAGTGAGCTTGCCTATCAGGGTCTCAGAAAGACCTGAGTCTCTACACCTGCTGATTGACTGCCTTGTTGAACAGAAAGAGCTAAATCCTTTTTGACTCACATTTTAAATATTTTCTCTCCTCTGCGGGGAGAATACCAATTATGAAAAGGGAAGCAAGGAAGGAAAACCTTCAGAGTGTGGACTAGTTTTCAGGCAAATAAATTCTAGCCAAGTGTACCTAGCAAATTTGAGAATCTGGTTGTGTATTCTACTTCAAACGGTTGTTAAGGAGTCCCGCACCAGAAGTGAAGGCACAGCGGAAAGAGAGAGACAGCCTGTCTCTGGAAGGGACCATGGACATGGTTTGCTACAAGTGCCCGAGTGTGAGAGAGCCAATCACTTG
>PVIA01017786.1:0-14634 GCA_004024845.1 Tonatia bakeri
TCCTAGAAAAATACCTGGCATAGAGGAGGTTCAAAGTGTCTTTAGTCCTTTGGCCAAAGTCAAGAAATCATCTGATGTATTAAATGTCAACACATGTTTGCCCTGGCCAAATGCCTCACTTGGTTGGA
Source organism: Tonatia bakeri (assembly GCA_004024845.1). Classification (NCBI taxonomy): domain Eukaryota; kingdom Metazoa; phylum Chordata; class Mammalia; order Chiroptera; family Phyllostomidae; genus Tonatia; species Tonatia bakeri. The sequence goes on from PVIA01017786.1 coordinate 129, forward strand.
TCATTGTCCCATGCACCAAAACGTCCTGGGTTCAGTTCCCAGTCAGGGCACATACCTAGGTTTCATGTTTTATCCCCAGTGCATGGCATAAATGGAAGGCAACCAATTGATGTTTTTCACCTCAATGTTTCTCTCCTTCTTGTACTCTCTCTCTCTCTCATCAATAAATATATCCTTGAGTGAGGATTAAAAAAATAATAAGTAAATATAGGCATGGATTCTTGTGAAGATTCATTCATGCTGTTCCAAAGGAGAACAAGAATACTGCAGAACAAGTAGGCTTGGTCATAAAAATTGGTGCCAGGAGGAGAAGTAATACTGAAGACATCAAGATCACTCCCATTCCCTAAGTACGCATGATGCACATGACATCTCTCCAGTAAGGCTGTCCTCTCCCTATTTTTCAGGAAGAAAGAAGCCTCGGGGAGCTTCAGTTGAGAAAGAGCTAAAGGTCAGTAAGAGGTTAAAAGAGTAAATGAATTGTTGGGAGGAGCAACAGAACATGGGCATCTGGGAGAGTGAAAACTGTGAGCATCATGCAGGATGTGGTATTTCCCAAGATCTTAACTGGCATACTTGGGACCCGAATCTCAGTCCTGTGTATAGAGAACCACCCAGAAGACCAATTCATATTTATTAGGCATCTACCACATGTTAGACCTTCTGTGTGATGCTTTTCATGCCAAAACATCACCCAGTCTTTGCAGCAAACTTGTAACAAAGTGACAATTATTCTCATTTTGTACTTGAGGAAGTAGTCTCCAAGGCTTAGACAGCCAGGTAAAGGGCTTGCTGAAGGTCATTTACTCAGTCAATTATAGAGCCAAGATTCAGAACTCAGCGTTCCTTCTAACACACCATGATGTGTGATGGGCTGGGTGGGTGGTCAGAGAGCTGTCCTGAGCTGGGACACACTGACAGTAAAATTAGAGTGGAAACAAAAATCAATGTCTTCAACAGGAAGAAGGAGCTTGTCTCACTAAAATTTGCCGCACTTCATAGAGTACATACCCCAATATTTACCTCTAAACACTTGGTGGTTTGACTCAGATGAGGATGCTAAGGCAAAGTAGAGATCAGCTAGTCCAGTGCTTTTATTTCACAGCAGAGGACACTGAGGCTGAGATGGGTAATTACTGGTGGGTCAGAGGCAGAGTCTGGACCACATGTGAAAGCCCCTTCCTCCTCATAAAATCCCTGGGAGTGGTGGCAGTACACAAGAGCAGGGGAAATGGTCTGCCATGCTGAGGGGGAGCATGGTGTTTCATCATAATTGAACACTGACCACCACCACAACCCCATCAGTAACCCTCACTCTGTTGCATAGTTTAGCTAGTCCTCTGTCAGAATTGGTGTCTTTGTTTTTCATTTAGAAGTGGAACACAATGCAAGAGCCTAACCAGTCCTATGTGACTGAATTCATCCTTCTGGGCTTCTCCTTCAGTCCCAGGACCATGCCTCTGCTCTTCTCAGCCTTCCTGATGATCTACCTGTTGACTATTCTGGGCAACAGCACAATCGCTATCCTCATCTGCCTGGATTCGCACCTCCACACACCCATGTACTTCTTTATCGGCATCCTTTCCCTGTTGGATCTGTGCTACACCACCACAACTGTGCCCCAGATGTTGGCACATATGGCCAGCCAGAAAAAGACCATCTCTTTTGCCAACTGTGTGACCCAAATGTACATTTTCTTGTTGCTAGGCATCACTGAGTCCTGGCTTTTTGCCATCATGTCTATAGACAGGTATGTGGCCATTTGCCACCCACTTAGGTACAAGGTCATCATGAGCCCACTGTTGTGTGGGGTAATGGTCATTTTATGTGGACTCTGGGGTGTTATCTCTGCTCTTATCTATACTGTGTGTGCCATGCGTTTGCCCTACTGTGGCCCCAACAAGATCAACCACTTCTTCTGTGAAGTCCCAGCAATCTTAAAACTGGCTTGTGCAGACACCTCAGTCAATGACCGAGTTGACTTCATTCTCGGCTTTAGTTCCACCCTGGTTCCACTTTTTCTTATTCTTGTCATTTATGTTAACATCTTAGTTGCCATCTTGAGGATCCGTTCAGCCCAGGGACGGATTAAAGCATTCTCCACATGTGCCTCCCATATCACTGTAGTCACCATGTTTTGTGTGCCAGTCTTGCTCATGTACATGAAGCCTGGCTCTGAGGCCTCCCCAGAGGAAGACAAAAAGTTAGCCCTGTTCTACAATGTCATCTCTGCTTTCCTGAACCCCATCATCTATAGCCTCCGAAATAAAGATGTGAAGGGGGCATTCCTCAAGGTGACAGGCTGGGGCAGAGCTCCAGAATGAGGCCCTGGGAGGATAGCTGGGGGACAGAGAAACAAGACTCATGATGCACACTCAATGCACCAACACTCATTCACATAACTCTGTAGCACCAGTCCACACCTCCCCCACTCAGCCCCAATCTCAACACTATACTGGTCCTTGGGGGCCAGCCCATGATTTGGCTGACAGATGAATACCATGAAATGTCTTCTAGGCACATCAGTCTTCCTTTTGTTGTAGAATCTTGGTAGTTAACCGAAGAAGGGGCATCTTTGTCGACTTAGTAGTTAACAAAAGAAGAGCCACTAAAACTATTTATTGAGATGCAGGGAATGGGTTTTGGGGCACGCCCTGTGTCTGAATCTTGAGAAAGGTTCATTACCATCTTATAATGGCATACATGGTATTAGCAATCACCAGTGGCAAATGTTCATTGATGCTTACTGTATGGAAGGCCTAATGCTAGGTCCTGTGGATGCAGGCATAGATAACCCAAGTCCCAGTGTAGTGGGTGAGAGACAAGTACTAAGACAAGGATGCCTAAGGTACTAAGCATGCTGCTGGAGGCACTCTGAAGGAGTGATGGGGTGGTTGGCCTGGCTTCACAGATGAGTCCATATTTCTGCTGGGTGTTGGAATAATGAGTATAAATTTGATAACTGGAGAAAAGAGCAGAGAATGGAGGTGGGGTGGGGGAGGATTTCAGACAGAGGAGATGGATGTTGAAAGCTAAGAGCCCTGGAGACTCCGTAGAATGAGCGGGATGACTGGGACACAGACCCAGGCAGGGGAGCATGGATGTGACAGGTAGGGCCTGGCACACTGTGTTAAAGAGAATAAGGTTTCCCCCTCTCGGCAATTATTTTCCTACAACTGTTACAAATTCCAGTTCTTTGAAACATTCTGTGATGAAAACATTCTTTGTCCAGAAACACCAATTTCTTCATGTTTCACAGTGAACAGTAGTATATTAAAGACTCTGAGAAGTCCAAGAGTAATAAGCAAATATATAAATGAACAATTAGAAACAAGGAAAATACCTATGCTAATTCTGTTTAACACAATATTTACCAAAACTTGTTGGAACACAGAACCCTTTCTTCCTTGAACATTAATTAATGGAAGAAACTAATATTTTCTAAAAATGTATTTTAAGAAGGGAAATGGCACACATGAATGGATTTGAAGGGGGAAATAAAAATATATAGTGACTAAAGTATACCTCAAATATCACCTCTCTGAGTTAGTCATTCTTAATATGTTTGTACATGGTTTATCCCTATGTATCATTTGACATATTGATATCATGTATAAATACTGTTCTATAGCCTTTCACGTGACCTCTATGTCTCTTACACACTTACATTTTCTATAATTTTATTGCACTGTGCTTCAGTTTGTATACTTCCTTTTGACCTGATTTCCAGTTTACTAAGTTTTCATTCAGTTGTGTTTAATCTGCTGTGAAATCCAGAAATAAATTATTAATTTTAATTATTATATTTTTGGTTCTAAAATGTGAATTTTATTCTTTTTTTAGTTTCTAAGCCCCCATATGATTATTTATCACAATTATTTTAAAGTTCATATCTGATAGCTCCAATATCTAGATTTTCTATAGGTTCATTTTATTGCCTCTTTTTTCTCTTAATTTTGAGTAAATTTTTATGTTTCTGTTTGCCTAGTAATTTTTTTTTGAATTCCAGACACTGTATATAAAACTGGGAGAGATAATCTGAAGTTCTAGATAAGACTGAATTCCTTTAAGTAGATTTACTTTTGCCAGAAGGCAGACAGTTTCAGCATTAGATCTAATCACCTCTCAGGTCTCAACTCCAAATACCATCACATTGGGGATTTAGAGTTCAACATATGAATGGGAGGTTGGGGGTAGGAAACAAATAAGCAATCCTCAGCAGATTGATTCTTAGGAAGAGAATATTTTCATTGTCTCAGTGCCTATGGCCAAATTTCTTCCACAAAGCAAGTAGAACATTAAAAAATGATTCATTCTACATTTTAAAAGGTCATTATGAAGCACACAGAGGTTAGAAAGAACCAGTTAACTAACCAAGTTTATGGTCCAAACAAGAGATGACAGTTTTAGTTGGATTAGAGAAGAAAATACAGACATCAGATATTAGAGAGAGCTAGAGATTTCCAGGGCTGAGCTCCCGGAAACCTTCGCATCAGGTTTTCCTAGTTGAGAAAATTTAGTAAGTTCTGACTATCTAGAAAGGCTTCTTTAACAACACTGGCAAGCAACCTGTGCTGTGTTCTAGGAGTCTCGGTCATGCACCACTTGTACCCCATGCACAGGAAACCTCATTGTGGCATGCTGGTAGCTGGGATCCTGGTTCTCAAACTCAGTGGCCATCCCTCCCAGGTTTTCCAAATCCCTTTCAGCAACAATTATGATGGCTATAACAATGTTAGCTAACATTCATGGAGCTGCTATTATATTCCATGCCTTGTGCTAAAAGTTTTGTATAATTAACTCAAAACTCACTTAATTCTCACAACAGCCTTATGAAAGAGATTGAATTATTAGTCTTATTGGGAAACTGAAATTCAGAACAATGAAGACTTATTTAAGATAATATGGAAGGTATGTGGAAATTATTTGTAGAAATTCTTTATTATTCTGGATAAAAGTCCTTTGTTATATTTTTATATTTTTAACATTTTATGTTAGACTTGTCTTTCCATTTTTAATTGTTTTTGATGAGTAAAATTTTTAAATTCTGATGGAATCCAATTTGTTAACTTTTTATTTTGTGGAAAATTATGTTATGGATTAAATTTCTGTAATACACATAGGATTAGTCAGATTATTTATTCTCATGTCTATTTTGGTACATTGTATTTTTCAAGGAATTTGTCCATCTTATCTGTTGAATTTATTGGCATAAATTTGGTCATAAATGCTTCATTATTCTTTTAAAATCTGTAAGACTTGTATGATATCTCCTATTTCATCCTGATATTGATAATCTGTGTTTTCTCTCATTTTTCTTCATCAACTAGCTAGAGATTTGCCAATTTTACCAAACCTTTCAAAGATTATCTTTGGTTTCATGGATTTTTCTTTTCTTTATTGCTTGTCCATTTCCATCTAATTGATTTTTTTAGTTTATTTAGGTGAAAATACTTAAAAATGACCTTTCTTCTATCCAAATATAAGTACTTAAAGCTATAAATTTCCTCCTAAGCACTGCCTTAGCTACGTTCAAAGAGTTTAATGTGTTATCAGTTAAAAATATTTTCATTTCCTTTATGATTTCCTCTTTCGTATATGTGTTATTTAGAAATGTATTATTTAACTTCCGATACTTGGTGCTTTTCCAGATATCTTCTTTTGTTGATTCTGAATTTAATTGTACTGTATTCGAATGACATGCTCAGAGATTTCAGTCTTTTGAAGTTTTATGGTTCAGTACATGGCCTATATTGGTGAACATTCCATATGCACTTGAAATGATGCTGTTATTGTCTATAATGATTAATAAATACCATTAGATCAAGAAGATTGACATTGTTGTTCAGATCTTCCTTTTAATCATCTTTATCTAATTACCCTATCAAATATTATGAGAAAAGTGTTATAGTTGCCACTATGATTGAAATTGCCCAGTTTTCACTTTAATTCTGTTGGTTTTTGCTTCATGTATTATGTACATGTACAATTATATTATATTTTTCAGATGTGTGTGTTTTACTGCATGGAAATTTCATCTCACTAATACTTAAAATAATATGGGTAGGACTCAGGGCCAAAAACAGTGGCACAGAAAAGAAAGCCTATGAAAAATATGATTTGGAAGATGACTGAAATAAAAATAAAATTGTCTAAAGACTGCTTCAATTTGATATTTGAGATTTCCTGCCAGCCTATTATAAGAATTAATATCAAGACCTAAGAATTATTTGGTGTGTGGGCAGAGATATAACATCAAATACCTTCAATTGGTGGGAGAGCTTTCTGATGTAGTATGATTTGCTTTTTAAAAAATATGAATTAAAGGTTTATTACAAAATGCAAAGTGTTAGTTTCTCATTGTCAGTGGTTCAAGAAAACAATGCCATGAGCCCTGGGTGAGGCTAGGAATGAAAAGCTAGGCTCAGTGCCCTGGCTGCTGTGGCTCAGTGGATTGAGCACTAGCCTACAAATGAAGGGGTCACCTGTTCAATTCCCAGTCAGGGCACATGCCTGGGTTGTGGGCCAGGTCCCTTCTTGGGGGTGCACAAGAGGTAACCAATCCATGTTTCTCTCACACACTCATGTTTCCCCCTCTCTCCTTCTCCCTCCCTTCTCCTGTCCCTAAGAGTAAATAAGCAAAGTCTTTCAAAAAAAAGAAGAGATAAGCTAGGCTCAGGAGTGCACTGACAGGCACTGGTTCACAATCTCCAGCAAGTTGTTTTCCAGGGCAGCTGCCACCTGCTCCTTGTCTGCAAGTTGCTGGTTCACTGCATACTCTGAGGCAAGGGTCCCTGGTGTAATGTGCACATCCATGTGCACGTTCATCTTGAAACACTGGGGAAGAGATCACAGAAGCTTGACTATGATGGACAGGCCAATAAGGGTGGCCATGCTACAGAGAGGAATGGTGGGTGTGAAGGCCATGGCCACTGTACTCTCCAGATCACTCACCTGAACCCAAATTTGCTCTGCTACATCCAAGTCTTCAAGCATCAGTGGCTGCTTGGGGTCATTGATGGAGCAGTCAGATCAAAGATGTTGCACATCTAGATATAAATAAAAATTACTCACTAAAGAGCAACTGAAGCCTTGGAGACAGAGTGGGGATTTCTAGATTGATGTCCAACATCAAAGAAAAGGAATATGTGTAATGGAGGTGAGGAGATATAGATGAAAATTCTAAAGTCCTATGCCATTAAACAAGGTTTATTTCTATTTCATTTGAATATTGGGATTTAGTATAGTAAATATTAGTTCTCTATAATGTTAACATCAATGAACATACATTTGTATTCATCTGCTTGACAGATATTTCAACTTACTATCTCAGAGACTCAAATTTAACATGTCCAAAAGGAAACTTATCACCATTCACTTCAAATCTTTTTCCTTCATAAGTGTCCCATTTGATTAAATGGTACTACCATTCATCTAACAGGCCAAAGCAACTAATGCTCCACATCCAATTAGTTATCATGAAGCCACATTAATTATCTCCAATCTGTCCCCTTCTTCCAATCCTAACCAATACCTAGTGATCTCTTACTTGGATTTTTAAAGACTCCAACTGACTTTCTTCCTTCCAGTCTTATGAGCCAAACTGGCTACCAATCTTTCAAAAATACTAAAATGGTATACCATCCAATGGTATGCTGTTAAGTATTTAACAATCAGCTTTTGGGAAAATAAAAAGCCCTGGTTCATTGTATTTTGCCAAAGTCTTTGGTGTAAATACTCCCACCATGATTGGTTTCAAGTTCTGATGTGATATCACTGAACACAGAGATGGGAAGAGATAAGCACAATTGACTCTCATAAGTCAGCTCCCAAATGCCACTAAACCATGAATAATAAATTTCAATAAATCTTTGGTGCCCTCAGGATATACTATAAACCCTTCAGGATGGCCTTCAAGACCCTCAATATCTGGTCCTGATAATTTCTCCAGCTTCATCTCCCATCTTTTGCTGACCCCACTCCTATCCAATACTTTGCTCAAATACGTACTTTGTGTTCTAGTCAGTAAGGGCAAAGATGGGAAGAGATTCATTCTCCTGGAATCCAGAAAGGAGAGCTCCAAGTGGGCTGGGCTGGCATAGAGATGGGAAGAGGCCAAGGGCAGGTGTGTCAGTAGCTCAGCCTTCAGCAGGACACACCATACACTGCAGAGGTGAGACATTACGTGATAGGATCAGGGTATCTGACTTGATCTTAGTTTTGCCTGTGTGACTTTTAACAGTTATTTCAAGACACGAGGGCTCAGTTTATGCACCTCTAAAATATGAGTTTGGGAATTAATACCTAAGAGCTTTCTAATTCTGACATTTTTTTTTCCTATGAAGGACCTAAGTAAAGTTCAAATAAGACCAGCAAAGAGCTAAAACTTGAGTCCTGGTTTTGACCTCCTCACTGCACTCACTTAGGGTCTCCAAAAGGGAGGCTCAAGTTAAAAGACCAATGTCCACCACCTAATGTAGTTCTAGTTCCTCAAAGTCTTACATTTTGTTCAGAGGCACATACAGCCCTTCTGTCTATCCTGATTGTTCCCTAATTGCTGAACATTTTCCTGAGTAATGGGATCCCCTAGGATTGGAAATCTCCTGAGGTGACACTGGGCTCTATTTGGCTGTACCCTTATGGACTCCTTCACCCCTGATACCCATGGGTCTCATTAATACACCAAACAGGTATCCCCCAAGGAGCTGCTGAGGTGTGGAGGCTTCCGGAGAGTGGCTGAAAAAGGAGCCTCCTATATACAAATATATGGATGCCAGATCTGCCCAAGGCAGTGTGGGACATGTGTGTGGAGAAGGGGTGTGTGCTGGACCTTGGATCAGGGCAGGAAAAGAAAAATGGGCATGAAACACAAGACCAGGAGCCTGGGAAGACTACTCCCATCAGGTTGCTGTCAGACATAGCTTTGGCAATGTCACCTGTGGATGGTGCAGAAGCAGCAGAGCCCAGTGAAGAAAAGTCCTCGGAAAAGGCCAGATTTGAGTTGTGTCCTTTAACACCATGCAACATCAAGTGTGTTAGTCTCTCGTGTCTCAAGTTCTTTTTTTGTAAAAATTTACAATTGTTTTCGAAAGACGTGTGAGGATAAATGGTGTAACTACTCTTCTTTGAGCACTCACTATTGTGCAGGCACAGTATTCAGCAGCTTTCCACTTCAGTTGATCGTTGGGACAATTCATTGAGGTAAGTACTGGTATTATTACTGGTCTCTAGAAGATGTGGACACACAAAGTTTAGGTAACTTTCCCAAGATTACTTTGCTAATTAGTAATGGAGTCAGGATTAGAACCCAGGTCTGATTCTATTGCCCATGTTCTTAACCATTATCTTGAATGTAAAGTGACTGGTCCATAGTAACTGACCCCTGCCCCAAAATTTTATTTCTGTCTCAGGAAACACAGCTGAGGAAGATAATACAAGGACAGTTCAGGTGTTTCTGACTTCATTTCTCCTGCTTTCACTCCAACTTTGTTCATTCCAGTTAAATATTTTTTTTCTAAGGAGAGGATTTTGGTTGTATTGGGAGCAGACAAATTGGAGAGAATTCCTCAGGGAAGAAGACTTCTTAAAATGATAACTGTTTTGAAAGAGAAAGTGATGTAGAAGCCATTGGACTGGGAATTCATTCTTGCAATACCCTCACTATTTTTTTCTTACTAGGTCATCTTATTGTAAAAGAATATAACTCAGGAAGAGATGTATAGGGCAAGGTGTACAGAAAGGGGGCAGAGCTTCCATGCTCTCTCAATGTGCCACTCTCCCTGAACCTTCACAATTTTACCAGTCTGGAAGTTCTCCAAACCATGTCCTTTTGGTATTATTATGGAGGTGTCCTTACACAGGCATGCCCAGTTAAATCACTGGCTGCTGGAAACAGACCTTCTTTTTTCCACTGAGGTCCAAGGTTTGCAACACACACACTCTTCACCCTTATACTACTGGCATAACTTCATAAAGTCATTAACCCAGTGTTTATTAACCCAGACTCCATACCCTGTGCTAAGAATCAGAGCTAGAAAGGTAAGACATTTCTTCATCTTTAAGGAATTCCACAAACTAGTGTGTGTACCAATACAGATATGGGGAGTAATAGAGGCACGTGCAATGTGTTATCTGAGCCCAAAGGCAGAAATATGGTGGGAATCACAGAAGACTTCCATGATTAGTATTTTAACAAGAGGAGAACTTTCAGCTGGGCATTTCAGCTGGGGAGTAATTTAATAATAGTAGTAATAATAACAACTGATGTTTATTGTTATAATGTTACACATACCTAAAATATCATTTAACCTTTACAAAACCTTCAAGGTGTATGCTATTCCCTCAGTTTTACAGATGATGAAATGGAGATAAAATGAGGTTAATGACTTTCTCTGCATTGCGCTATTGGTAAGTGGCAGAGCTGGACTCAAACCTAATCTCCCTTGATCCCAGAGCCTCTCCTGCCTACTTGGTACATACTACCTCATGGAGAACTGCCTGGTGAAAGGCCCTGGACTACTTGGAGAAAGGTGAATGAGGTGTCTTGAGCTGGAGTCAGCAAACCTTTCCTGTAAAGGGCCAGATAGTCAATGTTTTAGGTTTTGTGGAACACATACAGTGTGTCACAACTTCTCAATTCTTGCTGTAGGAAAAAATCAGCCACAGACAGAAATGAATGATTTTTTTCAATCATCATAAAATGTGAAAACCATTCCTAACTAGCAAATCATATAAAAGCATGTGGGTTAAGCAAAAGTAAGGAAATAAACCTAGAATGCCAAGTAGGTAAGGATCAGATTCCAAAGGGCACTGAGCCCTGTGCTAAGGTGTTTAAGCATTAGCTCACAGACAATGGGAATTTTCAAAGGCCTTTTAAGCAGAGAAACACCACGGTCAGCTCTGCCTTTTGAACAATCACTCTGGCAGTGTCTAGGGTGAATTGGATGGAAGAGAGACTAGAACAAAAAAGATCAGGAAAGAAGCTTTTGTTCTTCAGTGACACTCTTCAGAGATGTTGTGCTTTAAGTACAATTGCTACTTAACAACGTTTTAAACAGTCTGTAATTACACTGATGTGAGTCTTAGAACATTGCCTCAAAAGAGGCAAGAATAGAGAATTCTAAACTGGAAAGCATAAGAAAGATTTAAAGCATGGCTTGTAACAGTGCTCCCGTTCAACTTCTAGCCTGCCACTTTTCTAGGGCTCTCCCTTATCCTTCTTGGCTGGAGCCTATGTGGGGCCCACTCAGGAGGCAAGAGAGTAACCTCTCCCAGGCACCAAGCACAGCCCCCAAGGGAGCTCCATATTTGCAAAAATAAGATAGTAGAAACTTTAAATTATCTTAAAATTTCATGCTATAGTTAACTAATACTGTATTCCCACTTTTAGTCTTTCTTGATTCTCATCATTACCACATGACTTTGTTTTGACTCTAGATTCTGTTACAAGGTTGGGCACATGGTGAGAATTCAAGCTTAAAGTTACAGATTCTCTGAATCTTGGTGTCGTTGAGCTTTAGAACCTTAGATGTTTGTAGTAAAGGACCTTTACAGTTGTCCATTCTAACTTATTAACCAAAGCAGTAACAGTATTCTTTAATGATAGGACCTTGCAGCTTTGGCTTGAACACTTCTAAAAATGGAGAGACACTATTTTTTTTCTTTATATTTGTTCCTGTAAACCCTTCCCATTCTCCCCTGAAATTCCGCCCCCCCTTCCCCTTCTGGTCACTGTCAGCCTGTCCTCTATTTCAATGTCTTTGATTGTATTTTGCTTGTTTCTTTGTTTTTTGTTTGTTTGTTTAGGTTCCTGTTAAAGGTCAGATCATATGGTATTTGTCTTTCACTGTCTGGCTTATTTTGCTTAGCATAATGCTTTCCAGCTCCATCCATGCTGTTGCAAATGGTAAGAACTCCTTTCTTTCTGCTGCATAGAATTCCATTGTGTAAATGTACCATAGTTTTTTTGATCTATTCATTTACTGATGGGCACCCAGGTTGCTTCCAGCACTTATCTATTGTAAATTGTGCTGCTATGAACATTGGGGTGCATAGGTTCTTTTGGATTGGTGTTTCAGGGTTCTTAGGATATAGTCCCAGCAGTGGAATTCTAGGTCAAAAGGCAGATCCATTTTTAGTTTTCTGGAGAAGTTCCATACTGTTTTCCACAGTGGTTGTACCAGTCTGCAGTCCCACCAACAGTGCACTAGGGTCCGTTTTTCTCCACAACCTCTCCAACACTTGTTGCTTGTTGCTTTGTTTATGATGGCCATTCTGACCAGTGTGAAGTGGTATCTCATTGTGGTTTTAATTTGCATCTCTCTAATAGCTAGCGATATTGAACATGTGTCTCTGGATCCTCTGTATGTCCTCCTTGGAGAAGTGTCTGTTCAAGTCCTTTACCCATATTTTAATTGGGTTGCTTGTCTTCTTAGAGTGGAGTCGTGTAAATTCTTTATATATTTTGGAGATTAAACCCTTGTCTGAGGTATCATTGGCAAACATGATTTCCCATACAGTTGGTTCTCTTTTCATTTTAATACTGTTTTCTTTAGCTGTGCAGAAGCTTTTTATTTTGATGATATTCCATTTGTTTATTCTTTCCTTTATGTCCCTTGCTCAAGGGAACATGTCAGTAAAAATGTTTCTGCATGAAATATCTGAGATTTTCCTGCCTATGTTCTCCTCTAGGACTTTAATGGTGTCATGGTTTATATTTAGGTCTTTTATCCACCTTGAATTTACTTTTGTGTAAAGCATAAGTTGGTGCTCAAGTTTCGTTTTTTTGCATGTAGCTGTCCAGTTCTCCTAGCACCATTTGTTGAAGAGGCTATTTTTACTCCATTTTATGTTGCTGCCCCCTTTGTCAAATATTAATTGACCATACAGACTGACCATATAGACCATATTGACCATGGAGAGCCACTATTTTACTCTCCCCCTAACAACAACACTCCCTCTTTTCATTATTGAAAATAGTATTGATCACTACAAATTGGTTGTTTTTGTTTTTGTGGGTTTTTTTGTGTGTAAATTGAGCTTAAAGTTTGCCCCACCAATTATTTTTAATTTTTTCCTTTACAAACACACCATACGCATTTTTACCATTTTTGGCATAATGACTGTTGAAATATTTGATGAGATCTCTCAAGTTCTTAATAAATCTTCAAGCCATACTTTTTTAATCTCTTCCACTATTCCTTAAATAACATGGTTTCACAGGTCTTTTACTGATAATATATTTTCACATGTAGACAAATTCTAGTTTGTCATTTTTCCTTTTAAATCATAGGTCCAAGAATTAAAAACAGTGCTCTGGGCAGCCCCTGGGTTCATTGCTTAACTTTGATAAATATCTGTTTTCTCAGTTGTGAGATGCAGTTAATAGTAGGTATTGATTTTCTGGCACAACTGAAGGATGATTACACAGGGTTTGGCACAGATAACCCCCCTTTTACTATGAAATCTTTTATTACAAAATCATAAGCATGCAATTCTGTAACATAACAATACCACATTCAAGCACACCATATGACATTTTAGGTGAAATGTTCAAGTTAAAACTATAAATTATCACCTGCAACCAGACCAAAGGAAAATAAAAAAAGATAGCTCAAACAGAATTGAAAGCCCCAGAACCAATTTTTTTAAGTGACCAAGAGATAGCCAACCTATCAGATGCACAGTTCAAAACACTGGTGATCAAGATGCTCACAGAATTGGTTGACTTTGGTCAGAAATTAGATGAACAAATGCAAGCTACAATAAGAGAAATGAAGGAAAACACACAGGGAACCAATAGTGATGGGAAGAAAACTGGGACTCAGATCAATGGAGTGGACCAGAAGGAAGAAAGAAACAACCAAACAGAAAAGAATGAAGAAACAAGAATTCAGAAAAATGAGGAGAAGCTTAGGAACCTCCAGGACATCTTTAAACATTCCAAAATCCGAATTATAGGGGTACCAGAAGGGGAAGAAGAAGAGCAAGAAATGGAACACTTATTTGAATACGTAATGAAGGAGAACTTCCCCAATCTGGCAAGGGAAATGGACTTCCAGGAAGTCCAGGAAGCTCAGACAGTCCCAAAGAAATTAGACCCAAGAAGGAACACACCAAGGCACATTGTAATTACATTAGTCAAGGTAAAAACGAAGGAGAGAATCCTAGAAGCAGCAAGAGATAAGGGGACAGTAACCTACAAAGGAGTTCCCATCAGACTGTCAGCTGATTTCTCAAGAGACCTTGCAGGCAAGAAGGGGATGGAAAGAAGTATTCCAAGTCCTAAAAGGCAAGGGCCTACATCCCAGATTGCTCTATCCAGCAAAGCTTTCATTTAGAATGGAAGGGCAGATAAAGTGCTTCTCAGATAAGGCCAAGTTAAAGGAGTTCATCATCACCAAGCCCTTATTATATGAAATGTTAAAGGGACTTACCTAAGAAAATGAAGATTAAAAATATGAACAGTAAAAAAAGACTTCAAACTCACAGTTAGTAACAACCATAC
>PVIA01017787.1:0-14628 GCA_004024845.1 Tonatia bakeri
TTTCCCACGCCTGTTCCTTACCCTCAGATACAAAGCAACTTCCAAGAAAATAAGAAAAAACTATATAGACCCCTACCCATGGCCCAGGGATACCCCTGGGTAGCATATCGGATTAATGGTAAATTATGGTATCCCCAAAGAGGGGCTAATAGTTTCCAGAGGGTTCCAGATCCCCCATTGCCTTATATAGGGGCTTATTATGAACATGGCATTAGAATGGTCAATAAGATTGGAGTTTAAGTGCCTTATAACAGTTTAAATTTCATGGAAAGTTTAGCTAGAAGCAGACCTTCCTGGTGTTTATTTATTAAGGAACAAAACAGGTCATTATTCTGCCAGCTTGTCAAAGGATTTTGCCCACATTTCCCCCTATCAGGCAGCAGCTTTAAAAGGGAACTTTCAGAATTAACCAAATAGAAATAGAATAAGATATGAGAAAGTTAAGAATGGCCTATATCCTATAAAATTTAATAAAACTGTCTATCACCTTTTAAGTCAAAAGGTTTATTGTGGCTAGATTTCCCCTCTATCTTTCCTTATATACTTGTTTTGATGATTAAAAGGTGGTGGGATTGTTATATATTTTTATTTGAGGTTTATTTATTCAAATAATTCCAATGAAGTTATATAAAATAATTTCTTATTCAGAGAATAAAATCCCCTCTAGTGAAATAGCCCCTAAATGTCTAAAAGTTGTTGAAGTAACAGCCCCTCCTTTACCTTGAATAGGAATATATATCAATTAGAATTAGACAGATAAAGAAATAAGAGAAGCTGGTTAGCTATTACAAACCAAACATATAGAAACAATTACCAGAGACCTCTACTCAATCAAGCGTACCCTTTTGCCCCATGATAAATTTTGAGAATTTTAATAAACAATAAGACATTCAAATTCTGTATATACAGTTATTTCTAATTGTTTGCATTTAATAGGTTACTAGATTAGCATGACTAGATGTTTGGGTAAAAAACTTCCTGCTTCACCTAATCACAAATGTTAATCACTGCCAAAAATGAAAATATAAAACTCTGTTTGTACTTGCAATAAATGGAACAGAGCTTCACTGTCCTCTGAGTCGTGTTGTCGTCTGTTACCCATCGCCAACGCCTTACCCACCTTCAGGAGACCCTTGACCCAGCTGCGGCCGGACCGCAGCATTGGTCTAGAAGATTCAGCATGTAATCAAAGTCAAGACAATATCATTTTTCAAAAAAATAAAGATCATTTTGATGGATACTAGAAAGAATATATGGGGAGCCGATCTTCTTTGTATGAACATTATATACAAATCACTAAGGAAAGGTGTGTTTATGCAACATACTCCTGCAACATTCAGTGGTTAGCCGTGTACAAAAATAAAAATCATGCTTTACTGTATTAATTATTTGATAAATATGAACAAAATTTTAATATTATTTTATATTTTTAATCTAAATAATGCAAAATCTTATCTAAAAAATTAAGCATATTTTAGATAATTAATCTCAATTACAAGATGTACTCATAAACAGTTCTCATTTTTCTAATGAAAACACTGCAGTAAATTGTATTGATTGTTTTACCTAAAGTTATTTTTTGAAAGTCAATGTAAAACAAATGATAAATTGCAACTTCAGTCCACATGACTATTGAATGCTTTCAGATTACTAAACACATACACATACATATACGTGGACAAGTTTGCTTTTAAATTGTTTTTGGTAAGAAGTTGTGTGTGTAATAAAGAAGATAATTCTTCCAAAATTCATAGATTTCTTTCTAAATAAATTAATGGTATTTGACAGGGGAACAGTCCTTATCTATGTTTTTTTTTTTTTTTTTTTTTTTTTTTTTTTTTTTTTTTTTTTTTTTTTTTTTTTTAGTGAGATACCTCTGGTTTCAAACTGCTCATAGTAAACAATTCTGAAATTCTGGAATCTATTTTTTCTGATGCAGCTTCCTAGAAAATGTTATATAAGCTATGAAACTGGGTGTAAACAGAGATGCTTCAAAAAACTGAGTTGGCTTCTTCTATTTAAATGATGTATTTATAAATATTACTTACTAGCTGTATATTATATAAGCATTTCCATGGTAGGATAGTATCTAAAGATGTACATTCAGATTCTAGGACTTCTCTCTGGGTTGTCTGTACAATCCAGTATTCTAAAGGAAACCAGGACCCAGTGGAAAAATACTGAACTCCAAGGACTGAACTAGATAAAAATATAATGAGTCTGGAACATCTTTTTTGGCCAGAAAGAAAGAAAAGACACAAATATTGATGAGGCCGGTCAAAGAAACATACAGATCAGCTTAAAGAGTCTCTTATGACCAAATCTGGGGCAATTGAACGCAATAGGAATGCATGAATCCACACAAATTCATGGGTCAATAAATGGGTTAAAAAATGGATCAGTAAATGGAGAGAAAAAAAATTTACAAAATAACCAGAGGGCAGGTGGAAGGGGCTAATAGGGGAGGAGGGGGAAGGGTTTCCAGGAACAACTATAAAGGACACATGGACAAAACCAAGGGGGGTTGGATCAGGGGATGGAGGTGGGGATGGCTGGGCTGGGGGATAGTGGTAGGAGGAAAAAGGACACCATTGTACTTGAACAACAATAAAATAATTAATAAATAAATGAATAAATAAAAGAATTACAAAACTGCCATTAGGTAATCATCCTAGTAAAATTCCATCAAAAGTACAAAAGGATGTAAAAACTAGTGGGTCAAATTGAGTTGAGGTCAGGATTTTACATACTCTCAAAATATCTCTTCACAAGATATTAATTGACAACAAAGGAAACAGAAGTACAGGGACTGATGATGCCATGTCCTAACCAATGGGATGCAATAAAAAAAAATGCAATATTGGTGATGTTACAGAAAAAGAAAACACTTTCAACCAATCCAAATTTGGAAATACAAAATAATTGAATTACAATTTTTTAAATATAGGTGTCATAAGATTCTGGGAAAGATTAAGAAATCATTTCAGTTTGGTAAATACCACAAAGAAGTAACAGCTAGGTGTGATATGTGATTCTGCATTAAACTGACTTTTTCATGAAAGGTGCAACTGGGGTAGTGGGTGAAGAATAAGATCTCTGAGGGAGGGCATATTGTTGCCTTTGAGATTCTTGCAAGCTTTTGTGAGTTTGAAACAATGTGTTTTTTTACAAAGAAACAATTTGGAAAACACTGCTGGAGAATGAGCACCACTACCACCAAAACAACGTGCAAAATGCATTCAGTTTTCTCTGAAGTGTGAATAGTCATTTGCGCTATTCTCAGAACATTGATACTGAAACCTACATGAAACATTTCAAGTGTGAAATTGTATTACACAGAAGCAATAATTTCAGAATAAAGATAATAATCATAAATTTACTAGTTAAAAATATATATTCTACTAGCCTTTCAGATCCAATTCTGCTAAAGCATTTTTTCTAATCATACCATATTGAAACTAGCAAAGTGTTGACAGTTGTCCATTTTCATTTATTAGATTATATTTTAACAATACTAAATTATGCACTATGAATTTGATATGGAATTTGTTATAACATTCAGAAAATGCAACATTCTAAGGAGAAGAATACCTGGAGAGAACCAACAGAGGCACCATTCACATGAGTCCTGAAGACCAGGGTGCATTTTGGTCCGTGCGTGAAATAATGGGAGTGAGGGTGTCAGCCGTGTCACCAAATTCTCCATTTGAGCTATCAGTGTACAGGTACCAGCCATCTGTGGTATTTCTTGGGAAATTATGAGGCATTTATAAAACAAAAAACAAAACAATAATAAAATATAGTTTGTCATTGATCATATCTTATCATCCTACAGTTTTCCCTAAAACTATAACAATGTGTTATAGCATAATGATGACTCATAACCTTCAGAAGAAGTTCTTCTATTTTGATTTTGAATCCATGTATCAATTGGTACAATGTGTACAAATTACTGTGAAGGTTTGAATTACCAGCTCTAATCTATAATAACTTGGTTGACTTATTTTTATAATGATACTACTAATACTCTGATTAGATATGCAGAACTTATTTCCCTGTGGGTAAAATGAGACCCTTAGGAAGAAGCATTAAAAAGAATATATGTATTTGTATATGAATATACATATGAATAAATAAAGCATAGAAACAGAAAGGAAACTGGCTGAGGGTTCTCCTCGTAGGTCTAAAAGGATCCAGGTTCAAATTTATTCTCTATTAATTTAGGTCAGTTTTACTTATGCATATTTTAATAAGTTGGTAGATAATTTTTAGTGCCTTTTCTCTCCTAGCTCCAAATAAAAGAGGAAAATTATGATGAAAACAATTAAATATCAATGTAATCTTGCCATACAGAACAGAGTTTATGCCTCTACTTTAATTACCAATTCAAAAAAGAAAATAAAATGTTAAAGACGTTTTAGGTAACCCACAGCTTTTTAAAATTAAATTTATTGGGATGGCATTGGTTAATAACATTATAGGGGTTTCAAGTGTACATTTCTATGACACATTCCTCACAATCTGGGACTCTTTCTTTGATTAGATTTTTTACCACTTTCTCAAATAATTATGATATAGATAGTACAGAGTTTAAACTTGCTAGTTATTAAAACTTTTTTATTTTAAAAGTTTTATAATTTGAGCAAAGATATGTGCATCATCAATAGCAAATGGAGGGAAAGACAGAAGTTTTCACTCAGTCACCACTTCTTTACTGGGAGAAGCCTTCCCGTGGTGCCATCCAGGGCACTGGGAATAGGCCTGGGAGCAAAAGACACACAGGGCTCGGCCTCTGGCCTCGTCATTTACGAGGTGGGTAAAGCTTAGGTAGGTTATCTAACCTCTTAGAACACATTAGTTTCTTGATTTGTAAAGTGGAATAGTTCCATGTGTGGTTGTAGTAGAAATTAGAAATAAAATAAATGGAATGCCTGATATAGCACCTGCCGTATCTTATATGTTTAATAACTGGTAGCGGTGATTTGTGGTTATGTTTCTGTTATTAGTTACTGCCAGTGTAATAAAGGGTTTAGTGTCCTGCAAGCCATAGAAGGTATAAATTATCACTGTCACAATTCTGGCAATGATCAAAGATTCTAGTCCATGGTTCAACAAGAGGTACCTAAATTGGTTTCCCAGAAAGTACACAATAAAAATAATAGTAATTTTTAATTTCCCCAATCTATTATAACTCAAGAAAATTCAGTCACAAGAATAAATATAAAATAAACTGTTAAAACAAGTCCTTTTAATTATGTATCCCTGAAATAGCCCCTTGTCTGCAAGAAAAAGAAGGGAGACATAACAAAAGATCAACTTGAAAGTTTCAAACAATAAAACTGCATTTGTGTGTTCACACAGCGCTATGAGCACAGTTACCAGTGCAGCAGTATGCCTTAAATGAGAGGGTACCCCCCAAAATGGAATTATCTTCTGTAGGTGGGCCCTTTGTAGTCAGGCTTCCCCCACTAGGTGAGTTCCTAGGAACCCATCTGTGTCAGGGTACCAGCTAGTGTTGTGGTGAGAGGCTGCATTTGGCTTCAGTGACCTTTTCTGAAGACTGTTTCGAAGCATTTGCCCATTTCATGACGGGTGATTTATGAGCACACCTGCCCACACTGTGTTGAGTGTTCAGCGGTGTTTGACCAAAAAATGGCATGACCCTGCATGCCTCACCCTCCCTATTCACTAATCTCACTGTGAAGTGAACAAATTCTCTTTTGTTCCACTTGATGAAAATAAGTCTCAAAGGGAAACATTTTGCTGAGGTGGAAGAGGTGAAACAAAAGACAGCAGAAGTACTAAAAGGCATCAAATCCAAAAACTGTTTTGAGCAGGGGAAAAAACATCTTAATAGATGTATGGCATCAAGTGGAGAGTACTTTGAAGGTGACCAAAGTTTAAACATGTAAGAATAAATACACAAATTTTTATAAATAAATCCTGTTTTTATCAGTCCCCCCCGTCTGCATTAACTTGGGACACATGATATATGTTTGATTCTTAATGGAAAAATGAAGAATCACAAACACACTTGCCTGTATCCGGGATGAGATCACTCAACCATGGACCTGCAAAGAAAATCAACTCCCCTCCTACGTGTAAAAGGAGGACAGCTGTAATGATCATACCTAACTGTGCTCTTGCCCATAAAATACCAGCATTGCTCTCCCAGCCTTCCAACTGGCTTTTGCCACACAAAGCATAAAGTAGGATGTTTTATAAAAATATTTCTTTTCTAATGAAACATATCATGAACCACAGAGTAGTAAAGGTTTAAAGAAAGTCGTGTTATACACCCAGATGTTGCAAATGTAAAGAGCCCAGGTGATGATGAACAAGTCACTAAAAAGCCATTATAAATAAGAGAATGATTTGAAGTCCATGCTATTTTAAAGAACATCTAGGTCTCATCGGTAATCAGTTTCTAAAGTCTTACCATTATACAAATTAAGCAATAAAAATATTATCCCTCCCCATTTGAGAATCTCCTGTGTATTTATGCTAATTAAAATAATAAGAAAAATACACTTGCATGGAAAAATTAAAATGTTACTAAGTTAGGTCAACTGGCCTTTGATCTTGTAATTATACCAAATGAGAGACATACTCTCCAGGCTTATTCTTTAGGCTGAGATATACCTTTTCTTTCATTGTAATATTGCAGGCTATTTTAACATAACTGATCAAAATTATCTACAAAGAGTTGTCGTAAACTTTATCAGCTTCATGAATAGCAGAAACACAAAGTGTTCAATAGCATAGCTCTAACAGTGTCCACAGTCTTACCCTAGCCTCGGCAGTGAACCACTCTAGTTATGTGGATGGCTCCCCACCTCTCCCACTGACCTCCTCTGTGTGTGATGAATGAAGTTCCTGACCCACCAACTGCTGGAGTAAGGTTCTTGAGCCAGATCAGAGCTCTGGTGTGGTGTTTTTAGAATATAAATCAAGGAAAAGTAACCTTTCTTCCATGGGTGTCAGATATCCTTCCTAGCTGACTCTCCAAGGTTTGAAACCAGTTCTGTTTGACTTGAAAATTCTATTTGACCTTATTGATCCTTCCTAAAATGATCTTCTGACTCTGCCAACCTGCTGAGAAATCTTCATACATTTTTCCTGACTCAAAGTGAGATTTTTGAGCTGAACTACATGTTGGTAAATAAGAAGCTTCAGTAAATTCCACATCGATTTACTACATACACTATCCAGATCAACAGACTTTTTCAGATCAAGACTTTATTGATGAAGGAAGCAGTGGATTAATTTGCATTCTAGTGCAAACTCTTTATCTAGTCATGCATTTGTAACCGACAATCCACATATTGGCATCTCACTGGTGCATAACTAGGGTCGGAGGATGTTTTCTAAAAAGGGCATATGGTAAATACTTTAGGCTTTGTGGACCACTTGGTCTCTGTTACAATGATTCAACTCTGTCTTTGTAGCACAAAAGCATCCATGGACTGCTTAAATGAAGGGTTATATCCATGTTCCCATAAAAACTATATTTACAAAAATAGGCATCAGGCCCTAGTTTGCTCACCACCATTCTGTGGATAAAGTCTCACCTCACTGGGATCTGAGGAGTAATTTTCTGTCCAAACATCTGGCTTAAACTTTAATGTGCCACCTAACTCAGACACCTGGATTTACACTCATTGTGTATGCTCATGCAATTATTCTAATACATCATGCACTTTCATCTTCTTTCTGTCTCCCTTATACCAGTTTTTCTTCTGGGCATACTAGTAACCCCGTGCTCAGTCTTTCCTCCGCACTATTCGGTCTATCCTCCACAACGTATTTCAAATATACTCTCACTTCCAAGCCTTCTTAGGATTCCTAGACTCAAAATTCCTTAATTCAAACATCCTCACTAAAAATTTCATAGCATTTATATAAAACTTTAAAACTATTTTTATATTAGCTTTTAGTTCATTGAATATGAAGCTATATGCCCCCCTAGATTATAAACACATCAAGACACATATTTTAACTAATTTATCATAGTATGTAGTGTATCTTATAAACAGGTCTAAACTTCATTGATAATAAACATTTCCTGTATCTGTTGCTAAATAAAAGTAGTATAAAATTTCTTCTTTTCTACATTAAAATTCTCCTTTACAAATGCAAGGTATCTGTTTTTTTTTTTTTTAAGGACTTACAATTTTAGCAGGGTGCTTTTGGATTTTTCTTTCCAAGCCTCATGAAATAAAAATGAAGTGACGAACATCTGTTGAAATTTTATATAATTACCTGGGGGATTTACCAGCTCAAAATTCAATAACAAAAGTACCAAAGCCAACTATTTTAATTAGGAGCACCCTCAGTTCCTGTTTCGGTATTATATGACATTCACTGGAAAATAACTTTTTGTGGGGCAAATAGAAAAACATTTAAAAAATTAACTTAAAAATTTTTAAGTCTAAGAAATTAAACAATGCAGCTGTGTTTATGTATCTTCTAATTCCAAAACAGGATTTTAAAAGGCTCACTAGCCTATGTATATTCTTTATAAAATGGATTTTAAGCCAAAAATGCATCTATCTTTTAAGATGTGTAAAGTAAAATACGACAGGCTTTTAGATCAGTCTTTAAATTAGTATGCCTTTAAATTAGGGAGAATTAAATGACTGCTTGTCATTAGAAACTCACAGCAAACCTAAGAAAGCAGGGTTGTAATCATTGCTACTTCATAGATGAGATAGCTAAGATTAAATAGTTCGTCAGTGGTAGTCCCCTTGATGAGTGCTGAAGCCAGGACTAGACTTTGGCCTGTCTCCCATGTTTTGTTTTGTTTTGTTTTGTCCCCCATGTTTTGTCTTCTAAACTACATGTCCTTTCAGACTGGTGTCTGAACCAGCCACATCACCTGGGAACTTGTGAAAAGTGCAAATTCTTGGACCCTAGCTCTGTAGGACCTACTGAATAAAACTCTGGGGAAGAACTCAGCAATTTGTTTAGCAAATTTTCCAGCTTATTCTATGCAGGCTAAATTGTGAAATGCACTGCCCAAAACCACTTAAAATAAAAGTTAAAATGTCATTTACAATTCCGAGTTGCTAAGTCAAAATGCCAATCCAAAAAAATCTAGAAAAATAGATATTCAAGCATTAATTTTTTCTTTTCAAAGTGAACACCCTGGGGGAAATAAATAACTGTAAGATTAAAACAAAATTGTAACATGATTTTAAAACAACTCATTTTCTATTACATACTGTATAGAAAATAGGTCTCATTTTCTAGGGGAAAAAACAAAAAAGGAAGAAAAAGCTAGTTGGGAAGTGTATAGGTTGGAATTCTTAGTCAAATGTATTTGAGAAACACAATATATAACATTTACACAAAAGCAAATTTTCTGTATAAATAGCTTTTCAAGAGCATTAAAAGCAATACTCTGTCATATTGTAAGCACTCAATAAATATTTGTCAAGTGAGTGAATAAAACAAAATTAAAGACTTGGTTTTGAGAATCACTAGATAATTAATACCTTCTAAAAGTTTTTTTGACCTAGACTTCAAAATATATCAGAAAAAGCTATTAGAGATAAAAGGTATTACAAAATGATGTAGAGGTCAATAGTCCAAGATGACATAACAATCCTTAATATACATGGGCCTAACAACAGAGTGGCAGACTAAGTGAAGCAAAAACTTATAGAGAAATGGAGTTACTCACTATCTTAGTTAGAAACTTCAACACTCCTCTATCAGAAATGCACATATACAGCATGCCAAAGATCAGTAAGGACATGGCTGAACAAAGTTACCAGTCAACTGCCTGCAATTGTTTCTACAGACTACTTCATTCAACAGTGGACTACACACTTGTCTCAAGTTTACATAAAACATTCGCATCTAATGAGGACTGTGAGCCAAAATACACAAGGAATTCTTAAAACTCAACAATAAAAAACTCAAATAATTTGGCCCATTTCTCAACCCAATTAAGAATGGGCCAAAGACTTGAATAGACACCTCACCAAACAATATATGCAGATGGTAAATAAACACATGAAATACACTCCATATGTTACATCATCAGGGAAATGCAAACTCAAACAATGAAATACCACTACACACCTATTAGAGTGACCAAAATCTAATGCTGGAGAGAACCCAGAGGAATGTCAGTCTCATCCATTGCAGTGGGAATGCAATATGGTACTACCACTGGGAAGACAGTTTGATGGTTTCTTATAAAACTAAACATCCTCTTACCATGAGATCCAGAAATCACACTCTTTAGTATTTACCTAAAAAAGAAGAAAACTTATATCCACACAAAAACCTGCAAATGATGTTTATAGCAACTTTATTCATAAAATGAATAATCCCCCAGACATTAAAAAATTGGACATTATTCAATGCTAAAAAAAAATGAGCTATCAAGCCATGAAAAGACACGTGGGAACTTTAAATGCATATTACTAAGTCAAAGAAGCCAATTTGAAAGGATACATACTGAATGATTTCAACCACATGACATTTTGGAAAAGACAAAACTGAAGACAGTAAAAGGTCAGTAGTTACTAGGGTTGTGTGGGTGGAGTGAGGAGAAACAGGCAGAGCACAGAGGATTTCTAGAGCAATGAAAATACTCCATATAACACCATAATGATGGGTAGATGCCATTATACATTGTCCAAACTCATATAATGTACTATATCAAGAGCGAGCCATGATGTAAAATATGAATTTGGGGTGTTCTGATGTATCATTGCAGGCTCATCAATTGTAACAGATGTCCCAGGATTCATTCTAGAGAATGAAGAGGGGCTCAGTTAGCAGGTAAGGGAAGGATTTATAGGCACAGAGGCTGATACACATTACAAATAGAAATAAGGTGAAAAACACAAAAATGCTTAATAAATTTTAATCTGTTACACAAATGATATAGTCATTATTTTGTGATTTTCAATATCAGACAAAAATAAGTTAAACAATAATTCTTAATATGTCCTGAAACAATATGGGCCAGCCATGTTTATAGTAAATGCATTTATTTATTAAGACTTTTAATCTTAAACATCATATACATAAATACACTCTCAAATCCCCTCTAATTTTCTTGGTATAGCTTACCAGTATTATTACTTTCTGTAGGTTCCATGACACGAAACAGACCAAGAAGCACAGCTATATTCAAGCCTCCTCTCCTATTTATTTGCTAGTAAATTGAGTTGTAGATATATAGGAACAGAAAGGAGACTGGGAGTGAGTAGAAGTCCATTCCTCAGCCTCAGAAACATAGTATGTGCCATGGAGAGACAACTTCTCTGAGATATCTTCCTTTGAAAAGCAGTTTTGCTCATTCTGTAATCTAAAAGGGTAAGACTGCTGCTGTGGAGGGCAACGCAAATCTTCAAGGGAGCAGTCCGTGTAAACAGAAAAGAGGCTTGTCAGATGTAAATGACAATTACAAAGATGCAAATGAGCCAAGGTTTTCCAATCAGATGCTTACTCCTTTAATATTACCTATTATCAGGGTCTAAAATAATTAAGGTGTACTACACTCAAGACTAAAATGATTTCTATTTGATTATTCTTTCCAGATGTTACAGGCAATGCTGCCTTGAGATTTTAAATACTTCCACCTTTGCACCATTTTTTTAAAAGCCACTCTCAACTGAACTAGAAATTAAATTAGTAATAGAGCATGAGTACATATGGGCTATGATGTCTAAAATTATCTACTAAGCTGACCTTCAAATGAACACATTTGAGAGCAGATGAGTTGGTTCTAGTTCTTAAGCTCCTCACAACCATGTGCAAACGAAGAGATTCATGTTGTGTCACTACTTCCCTGTGCTTTGCCACCAGAGCTCAGCATCAGCATTTCCATGCCTCATAGACTTGGTTAAGTATGATCATGATGTATCGTTTTTTGACCTTCACATTATTCTACAGCTTTGCTCATCTGCCGTGATTGGTTATTTATAGCATCACTGGTCTCTGATGGGAAGGTCAATTTAAATTCTGAATGCATAAAAAAAGTAGATCATGTTAGAAGTCTTTTAAAACATAAACAAACACTGCCACAGTGTTTTGTGGCTGTTTGTTTTTCTAATGATGTGAGTACAAAGTGTCAGAACTAGAATATATGCGAAGGCAGTCCTAGTAATGAAATGGAAATGGTGCAAGCTACAAAAGTTAAGTACTGTTAAAAGGAAACCCTTTTTTTGATTTGAATATGAACAGTAAAAGGGTCTGGTCCAGGATAATTTAGCAGTAGATTTTTCCATTTCATAAAAAACCTACCATGTCCTTTCATTTTACAACAGGCTTTGAAATATACTGCTTCCATTGTCTGGAATTACTGGGTGTTCATATATATATGTCATAGAAATTTTGTTGGTAAAACTTAAATTACTAAATTTAAGAGTTTATTTTTTAAATAATTTAATAATAAATAAGATAAATATACATTAATTAATTTTTTAAATCTATACTTTCTAATTAACTTGTTATAAGTGTTCACAGACATCATGAGTTCATTATATCCTAGCTCACAGTACAATTGTGTTTGGTTAGAAAATTTTATATTTAATTAAAAGGAAACTGAACAGTAAACCCTTGCAAGAAATTTAGATCTCTGCTTTAAGGAAAACATAAAAAAAATTGTCTTTAAACCTAGTGATTTTTCGTAAAGAAATTCTAGCTCAAGATATTTTTATACTTTTTTCTTTTTTACAAATTCATACACCTCATGTAAAACATCCAAAGTTAATAAATATATTATATCTGTGCATATACATTAGTGGGGAGGGGGGCTCTGCCCACAGGGCCCCCCTGGCAGCCATGGATGAGAATAAGTCTACCAAGACATGATCTGCTTCAGGAGGAAAGGTGGCCCATATCTCAAAGGAGAAGGGCCAAGAGCCTTTTCGTCAATAGGCTGTTATTAGGTTCTTTTGCACAGGAATACAGGTAAAGCTCATCCATCATTGTCAGGCATTAAGGGTCAAATAATAGCATACAAAGAACTCTGAGGGCTTATTCTGAGTCAGAGTAAGATAGCTAAAAAGCCATAAAACTTTGAGGAATAAACTCACTTCTTGCTTGGATCCTTATCATTTCAGTGAGAGCATTCTAAACAAAGCAGGATTCACAGGATTTTACATATTCTTTCTCAGGCCTGATTGCCTGGGAAATCTGCCCTTTCCAGCACAGGACTATACCACCCTCTGTCATTGTTTCAGGCTTAAGTCAGGCAGGGGAAGTAAAGCAGCCAAGAGATTAGGAGACTTCTCACAGACAGAATGAGGACTCAGGCTTTGTCAAAACTGAGGGACTAGAGTCCATAACCCCCTTTTGCTGTAGGAACCCAAGTCCTTCCCTGGGGCCTCCATGTGATTGTGCCTGTCTTAGGTCGTTCCCGCCTTTGGGAATCTTACTCATCATTGGCTAACTGATCAAGCATTGGGGGCCAGTTATGGATGAAGAAAAAGGAGCAGAAGCGGCACCCCGGCCAGGAAGATAAGCTTTGTCTCCTTAGTGGTTTATGGTCCGAGGGTCACTCACTCAGCCTTAGCCATGGGGGGGTTACAGCTTCTGAAACCAGGCAGGGCATTTCCCAACACATTAGGAATATAATACATAAGGGAATAATCCACAAAAGCAATAAAATTATACCTATAGAAGTTAAAAAAAGATAACTAATTATATCCTTTAAATTTTATTATTGTCACCATCCTCCTTTAGCTTTGTCTTAAGCTTCCCTTTATCTTTTGAGAACTCCTTTCCTTTGGTCCAAATATTAAGTGTTTTAACTTTGTTTTCTCATCTTTTCATCACTCACGGTGTCCCTCTTCTCCCATAGCCAGCTGGCATGACACCAGCACCATGCTAGACGTTGATGAAAACAGACAAAGTAATCAGCCCCCTTTCCCTTGGGAAACTTAGAGAATCATGAAGAAGCAAGACAAGTATATCGATACTGATGATGTTCTGGGAGATGCACTGTAATACAGAGAATACCCAAAGAAGAAGTAGACTGGAGAGAGAGATCAGGGAGTTTCCCATGAGACGCGACTTTCACCTGATTTGGAAGGATGATTTAGGAGGTTGTTCAATGAAGGCACTGTGGAGTAAAATAGTCACATTTGGGGAATTAAAGGATTTGGATGGATAGGAGAGTGAGCTGATGAGTAGGCCAAAATAAGAAGCCTTAGCCAGACAATCAAAGATCTTAATGATGAATGTTACCTAACCTTACTGTAGCAATCATATTGCCATATATTACATATATAGAATCACTATTTTGTACACTTTAAGCATACCCAATGTCACATGTCCATTACATCTCAATAAATCTTGGGGGGAAAGGATCTTAAGACCAAGTTGAAGAGACGAAGGACACCTACATGGGAAGTCTGCAAGTTGTCTGAAACTAAAAAATTCAAAAATAAAATGGGTTACCTTCTGTTTCTACAGAAACGTCCTAATTGAAATTCTGCCATCCCAGATATCCAAGTTAAAAACTAATGGTCTCTTTAGATGCCCTTTGTTTTTCACCTTGCATTTCCAATTACTCATCCAAGTGTGTTGCATTTACATCATACATGTATCACTGTTGTTGCCTTCTAGTCAACTTTCCATTTTAGTTGTAAAACTTTTCAA